>JAVXUP010001154.1:0-197500 GCA_033070095.1 Escallonia herrerae | reverse complement strand
CACGTGGAACATGCTCCAACCCACTCTTCGGAGTGTGCAGCATTCCGAGGGGCTCAGCTCGTAGTGCTCTGGCATGAGGATCCTTCGCAGCGGGATATGCTCGTTATCACAAAGCTATCGCCGCCTTCATTGAGGGGGGCTCCGCTTGTAATGCTCTAGCATGAAGACCCCTTGCAGCGGGATGGACTCACAACCTTAAAGTCATCACCGCCACGGGATGAGTTCACAACCTTAAAGCCATCGCCGTCACAATCGCGGGGGGCTCCGGCACGAGGACCCCTCGCAGCGGGATGAACTCACAACCTTATAGTCATCGTCGCCATAGGATGGGCTCACAACCTTAAAGCCATCGCCGTCACAATCATGGGGGGCTCTGACACGAAGACCCTTCTCAGCAGGATGAACTCACAACCTTATAGCCATCGCCGCCATGGGATGGGCTCACAACCTTAAAGCCATAGCCGTCACAATCACATGGGGCTCCGGCACGAGGACCCTTCGCAGCGGGATAGGCTCGTTATCACAAAGCTATCGCCGCCTATGGTGACTTGCATGACACTAGGTACTAAGCTGCGACCATGTCCACTCACGTTACTGGTGATCGTCTGCGCCCCCAGGACGATGACCCCCGGGTCACTCCGGGATGGGAACAGGTCTTTGGAGGGCATTGCGCCTAGTCCGCCTGGCAATTGGTCACAGAGGCAACCCTCACCGCTGTCAGGTTCTCTACGTGTCTCTTGACGCACTTGTGGGATTTAGTAAAGGCTTGGACCGGTGGTTGGGGCAACGGGCTTACTATGATCATGTCATCACGGTGTCTTCAGTCTTCTCAGACAGGTAGAGAGATGCTGTGTGGGGCAAGGTAGTGCGAATTTGGGAACCGACAGTCCGACGGAGAATCGATATCTGTGGACCCCTGGTGACGTGTCACTCCCAGGGGTGACACGTGTTAGCTGATGACACATTGATGACATCGGCACACTTTTCCCTATAAATAGGAGACCTTGGATTTCATAAAGAACAGAACTCCCTCATTTGTCATTTTTCACTTTCTCTCTCTAAAACTCATTCTCTCTGGAATTATAGAGAGAGAAACACATTCAGACACCTGACATCGAACTCTTGACGCTGACCTAACTTGGATTGTCGGTCGCCGGCCCTATTCGTCTTTGTCTTGTCTGCGCAACATTGCCAGCCCTCGCGGCCTGTCTGGGGAGCCTTGCTCCCAGCCCTTACTCCGTCCTTGTTGTCTCTCACTTTGCATACTTGGAAGCTGACTCGAAATGCAGCCTTTGTGGTACCTCCACATAGATACGAACCCACTTTCTTTGGCATCAACTATAACAATTTCTCGTTGGGGTTTTGAAGATAAACTTATTTGGGGTTAATTAAGTTCTAAAATTTAATTAGTTCAATCTACCTATCACTTTCTTTGAAAGTAAACAGAATAAAAACTTTTGAAAGACTTGGCCCTTCGAGCAAGTCTCATTACGACTACTCATTCATGAAAATTCCTCAACTACGGAAGCTACCCATCCCTTTTAAAATAATCACATTTCGGTGGCAAGCATGTTTAGAAGTCCTACCAAAGTAGGACTTCTACAAAAATTATTGTAGATCCAATACTGATTGGTTGTTTTGTCTTGGCCATGGGAAACGGTTAAACATATAATGTTGGATTTCCCCATGCTTCGGATATGGTTTCGATCTTCTATGGTACCCCTCATGGCTTTGATGATTATTGTTTTTGGCAAAAAGTACGGCAAGTTATCTCTTTAAGTGGTAGTTGGATAGAACAAACAAAAGCAAGTCGTGTTTTGGGTCTTCTAAGGAGTTAATTTTTATCTAGGCAAGGATATATTGATCTCCCTAAACTCGTAGACTTAGTAACAACTCTCCGTGCGAATGTTGAGAGCTGCAGTGTGTGAAAGTGTCTGTTTTGAAACTTTTACATGCACGAGGGCCTCCAGAGCGTCTATGGAATTACAATATAGATGCACATTATTTGTGCATTTATGGTACTTTGGGATAAGGATAAAAAATTTGTAGTCTAACTGCAAGGAGGAAACATTGGCAGAACGGAAGATAACGGGGTCAAAAAACCATAAGGTTACAAGCCCACACCACCCCTCCAGCGCGATTTGGAGCTGCTGCCCACACCCCGATGTTACACGCATCAATAAAGCATTTTATTGTTGCACGACACCATCCATCCCAAAGAAGGAGTGGAAATTTGAATGCCAGAATTTGACATTAAATTATGAATTTGACTTAGTCTAATCACGGTTTGACAACAAATCAGAATTCAAGGCACCAGCTCGTGGGTCGAGTAGGTTTTACCACGGTAAAGTGACAAACAATATCACCTAGCTAATAAACAAGGTGAGTGTTGTGTGTTTTTTGTTTGTGTTGTGATTAGATTGCTACAGTCAGGCTGTTGGGATCGATTGTTGGTGGCTTGCCTAAGGTTGTTCGCGACGAATCCCGTAATGGAGCTTGTTGATTGACCTTGTGAGATTGTGCTGGAGTGTGGGTATGCAGTTTGGAAGGACATAGCTGTCCGGGATTGATGGGAGCTCAATGACCAAGGTATGGATGGTGAGAACGTCTCTGGTCCTCCCTCGGGGTGTTGGGCTTGGTAGTGTCGCGGGTTGGCTACGATTCTTTGTGAGTCTGGATTCAAGGTATTTATTGCTAGGGTGTTCCCCCCCCCCCCCCCCCCCCACCCCAATCTCCCGTTAGATCCCCCTCCCCCTTGATCCAAAAAATTGGTGATGGGTGGGTGTCATTCCAGCTGTGGGGATGTTTATTGAGTTTTGGTTAGCGAAGTGGATGGACGATGTACGCCGGTGATGGCTTTATTAGTTTTTTGTTGACGGGTAACTGAGCGGGTTTGGATTTTGGAGGTCTGGCGATGGTTGACGGTAGTTTAGTAAAAGGCTGGTGGTGAGACTTCTACCATCTCTTTCGAAGTTTGCTAGTGCTTGGTAGTACGGTGATGGCAGTGAAGACTTCTCGATCTGCTACAAGCACGGGTGACGTACTGTGGCGCGTCGGCATTATGGATTTGGGATGCATGTCATTGGGTGGATCAGGATTTAACACGTGTACTGTTGCTGGCAAGGCAGAAGGCTGGTGTTGGCTTATGGACGACGTTGGTTGGATAGGTCTTGTGTGTGGCAACCTGAGCTTTATTCGTCCTTTTTCTAATTCTAATCCCCTTTTTGTAAGTTATTTTGTTTGTTTGGCGGCAAGCATGTTGGCTTTACTTTTACTGTTAGTTTATGACTATATTTGTTATTTTATTGTCTCGTTTGCCTATTAGTTTCGTATTGTGATACCTACCGAATAGGGTTGACATTCATATAAGTGTTTATCATTATCATTATCTTTATAGGTAACGTGTATTTTGATTGTTATACAGTCATTTCCAAATGTATATATTTTTATTATTCCAAAAAGAAAAAAGTGAGTACGTTTTTTATGACGATATGCGCGCCAATCTAGATCTTGACATGGACCTTATGAAACTCCAAAGCATGTTGTTTTCAACTTCCAAATCAAGGTTATGGCCGCAGCAATCTCATTGTTTCAGCTTTCGAAAGAAAAGCGAGAACTTTGGTGGCCTTGCGTAAACTGGAGTTGGTGTGAGCATCAACTCAATAAATTTCTCATCTCAGCTCAATTTAGCATTCAATAACGCTTTCTGAACTGAACTTGTTGTCATTAACGACAAACACTAAGCAACATCTCCAAGCTTATTTGATTTGGCTATCAAGCTTCTTCCTAGGGCTCTTGGAGCCAAAGAGAATATTACGAGGGCAGCTCATACTTCAGTTACGCACGTCAAACCAAACTCAGTATTGAGAGGCGTTTATTTTTTTTATAGTTAGCAATCGTAGGTGCTAATTTATCTTTTATAGTTGTTTAGTTGTTCTCCTATTAACCCTTTTCTATTAATCCTCAACTTTAATAAGGTTAAACTTTAATGAAGTTCTTAAAGTTCACAAAAACAGAAAAAAAAATTATAATAGAGACATTCCAGACAGTTGGAGCTTATTTTAGTTCAACAAAAAATGTTGGCCATGAGTAAAGACTTTTATAAGCCCCATTTGTTTACCATTTTCATTGTCAATTTTATAGTGATGAGCAAAAAAATTCTTTTTACTTTATGTTTCATTTTTTTTTAAATCTATGCCAAATAGTACGAAAATATGAAAAAACCTAAGGCGTTTGCACCTTTCTCTGGCTGCCTCTCACTTATTATCAAGAAACAAAAGTAACTAAAAGTAGTCAAAATAATAAAAGTACAAAATCATACTCCCTCCGTCCCAAAAAACCTGATCATATTTTCTTTTTGGGTCATCCCACAAAAATTGATGTTCCCAGCCTATTTTGGTCAGACACAAAGGCCCAATAAGGATCTCATTTCACGCGAACACGTCAACGGATTCAACAGTCAATTCTTCAACGCTTTGAACCGGTCAAAGTGCACGCGCCCAAGTCACGTGCATTCGTTGCTTCACACGCTTCACGCACGACTTAGTCACCAATTATTTTACATCAACGTCACTCACGATAGCACGTTCGTCACACCAAAACCACCCGAGAACCTTTTCATCAAAAATTTCGACCAACGGCGCAACCGGGTCAACGGGCAAAAGCCTTGCCAACCCCATGGGGTCGGCCTCGGCCTCACCCAAGGCCATGGTTGGCCTTGGCCTTCCCCCCCCCCCCCCCCCGATTCTTCACTTTTTGTGCAAGGTCCTTTTCGCGCTATGTTCGCTTCGTGCGCTTCGTATGTGACTTTGGCACCTTGTTCGTCACATAAGTATGATTCACGTCGACACGCTCGTCGCAACGCAACTTCCAGATTCGTCATCGCTCATCAAAAAGTTCCATCGGCGCGCCAGAAGTTCACCCAAAGGGGGAGTGGCCTTGGCCTCCATGGGAGTTGGCCATTGGCCTTGGCCACCCCCTAGGGTCGGCCTCGACATTCCCAAGGGGTCAACCTCGGCCTCCCCAGGGGTGGTGGACTTGACCTTCCCCCAATTTTGGCCAATGGCCTCTGCTCCCGCGCGCACTTGTTTTCTCAAGTCTACGGACGTTCGTACATCAACCTCGCGACATCCGTCCTAGCGACGTCCGTCGTGCGTCAACCTCGCGACGTCCGTCGTCCGTCAACCTTGCGACATCCGTCTCACGTCAACCTCGCGATGTCCGTCGCTGCACCTGAATGCCATCTTCATGATACGTGCCACCGGCACCAATTATTACTTCGCGACGTTCGTCGCTGCGCCACCATCATAACACGTGCTCCGGCATCAAGTATATCTCCGCCACGTTCGTCGTCGCGTCCATGCGCCACTTTCATAAAACATGCCCCAAGACCAATTATATGCTCCGCGACGTTCGTCACCGCGCCTGCGCGCCATCTTCAAGATACGTGCGTCGGCACCAAGTATTGCTTCGCGACGTTCGTCGCCGCACCACTTTCATAACACGTGCCCTGGCACCAAGTATAAGCTCCGCGACGTCCGTCGCCGTGCCCACGCCATCTTCATGATACGTGCCCCCAGCACCAAGTATTGCTTCACGACGTTCATCGCCGCGCCACCTTCATAACACGTGCCCCGGCACCAAGTATATGCTCCGCGACGTTCGTAGCCGCGCCCGGGTGCAATCTTGATGATACGTGCCCCCGACACCAAGTATTGCTTCGCAACGTTCGTCGCTGCGCCACCTTCATAACACGTGCCCCGGCATCAAGTAAATCTCCGCGACATTCGTCACCGCGCCCATGTGCCATTCTCATGACATGTGCCCCGGCACCAAGTATTGTCTCCGCAATGTTCTTCGTCGTGCCATTCTCATGACATGTGCCCCAGCACCAAGTATTGTCTCCGCGACGTTCGTCGCCCATTCTCATGACATGTGCCCCGACACCAAGTATTGCTTCGCGACGTTCGTCGCCGCGCCCTCACACCATCTTCATGATACGTGCCCCCAACACCAAGTATTGCTTCGCAACGTTCGTCAACACGCCACCTTCATAACACGTGCCCCGACACCAAGTATATCTCTACGACGTTCGTCACCGCGCCATTCTCATGACATGTGCACCGGCACCAAGTATATTCTCATGGCATGCGCCATTCTCATGACATGTGCCCCGGCACCAAGTATTGTCTCCGCGACGTTTGTCGCCGTGCCATTCTCATGACATGTGCCCCGGCACCAAGTACTGTCTTCGCGACGTTCGTCGCCGTGCCTATGCGCCACTTCCATAACACGTGCCTCGGCACCAAGTGTTGTCTCCGCGACGCTCGTGCGCCACTCACACGGACGTACCCCCGGCACCTTACTCACTCAGCCGCGCCGCGCCACTAACATAGTCGTGCCCCTTAGCTCTCTGTCACACTACCATGCTCCTTGCATCGGTCGATCCTTTCACCACACCATGCGCACCTTGCCTTGGTCGTGGAACATGCTTCGACCCACTCTCCAGAGTGTGCAACTTCATGCGGGGATAGGCGACTCATCCGGGACACTATCTCCGCCAGGGAGTTCTTCAACTCCCTTTCCGCCAGGTAGACGGCTCCTCCGGGATGCTACCTCGGTTAGTCGGGTAGACGGCTCCTCCGGGATGCTACCTTGATGCTCTCCGAGTGCTTCGGCACAAGGACTCACTGCGGGGATAGGCAACTCCTCCGGGACACTATCTTCGCCCGGGAGCTCTTCAACTACCCTTCCGTCAGGTAGACGGCTCATCCAGGATGCTACCTCGCCCTACGGAATAGGCAACTCTTTCGGGACACTATCTCCGTCAGGGACCTCTTCAACTCCCCTTCCGCCGGGTAGACGGCTCTTCCAGGATGCTACCTTGACGCGCTCTGAGTGCTCTGACACAAGGACTCACCCGCGGGATAGGCGACTCCTCCGGGACACTATCTCCGCCAGGGTGTCTTCATGACTGGCCTACGTGCTCCGGCACTGGGGGCTTGCGTCGACACCCCTATAGACTATGATCCCCGGGTCATTCCGAGACGGGAGCAGGTCTTCGGAGGGCATTGCGCCTAGTCCACTTGGCAGTTAGGCGTCGGGTCTTCCCCACAACTGCCAGGCTTGTTGGACTCTACAAGGGCTTGGATTGGAGGCTAGATCAAGGGGATTCTCTAGCCACACTGACGCTGTGGGAGCCAGTCTTTCCAGACAGACAGAGCGACGTTGTGCGGGGCAGGCCGGGTGAATATGCGATTCGGTAGTCCGTGGAGCATCGGCAGCTGTGGACCCCTCGGTGACTGTCACTCCCAGGAAGCGCCACGTGTTGCGTGAGGACATCATCATCTCAACCTCTATAAATAGAGGTCTTGAGAATTCATTTGGACGGTTGGACATTTTCAGAACACTTTCACTTTCTCACTCTAGAATCCTAGAGAGAGAAACATACAGGACCCTAACTCTGGACCTAAGCATCAGACTGTGACTGTTGTCGTATATTCATCATGCGATATCGTCCTCGCAGCACTGCTACCCTCAAGCTCTGTCTGGGAAGCCCTTGGTCTCTGCCCTTGCTCCGCCCTTGCTGTATCCTACATCATCACACTTGACATCTGACTCGGACTGCATTCCTTGTGGCACCTCCACGTCGACTGCGAACCCATTTTCCTTGGCATCATTTTGGGGACTCCGCTGGAAAGGTGAGCATCGTACTGCAGTCTGCCTGTCCACTACACTTAGGCACCATGCCTCCACGACAAAGAGTTACGAGGGCTACCAGCCAAGGCCTCATCCGCACCGTGCAAGAGGAGGATCACCTCAGTGAACAAGAAGGGACTAGTTCCATGCGTCTCCAAGACCAGCCACTAGCTGTCGCACCTGACATACAAGATGTAGTCAATGCGGCCATCCAACAGTTCATGCCCGCTATAGCCAACCTACAGGACTCGCAGGCTACTCTTATGACAGTCATCATGGAAATGCAAAAATCCATGCAGGCAATGGCCCCCTAACAAACCCTTGCACCAGTCCAACCTTCCGGCTTGGGTTGGCTCTTGACGCCGCTCAGGCCCCAGTGTCGCGACCACCGCCGCCACAATCATCTAGACCTTTGGCGGTAGGACTTGTGACATCTTCGCCTCCTGTAGTTGATGTGCTGCATCCTGTCAGGCCATCACGAAGGCCTCAGGCAGACCTTGGACCTGTACTGCAACAGATTCACCCTCTCATGGCCCCCCAGCCCATGCCGACACGAAGTTCATCCGAAACCCATGACTCTATTAAGATGAAGCCTAACCCGAACATAACCAGCTGAAACCTAAACACAAGTCATTCCATGGCTTACTCCAATCGACCTTTCCTAACGACCGGCCTCCAGCAGCTGACACTACCCATATGCAAACCATGCCCCAAGTTGCTCCTCACCACCAACCCCTATCGACCATCGTCATCCCCTCGATGCCTCAGGTTGCACTGTCTGGGGGCTCTGGTGCCCGAATCATCCCTACAGGGCACAAACCTTCACATGCGTCGTGCATCACCAAGCATGACTTTGATGCCTTCCTTCACCGTCTCAAGCAGTCATCCTTACCCCACTCCCCCTCTAAGCTGTCAGGCCATGCTCCCTACTCTGGCAGCCTCGCTACCAAGCCCTACCCTATCAAGTACAAGCAACCATCATTCACCATGTTCAATGGCAAGGAGGGCAATGCCCGCGAGCACATCACCCGTTTTGCTGGCTCCCTGAAGCACTACGGGGAGGACGACACTTTGAAGCTTCAGGAATTTCACAAGTCCCTGACTGGCCTCGCCTTCTCTTGGTATCATCAGATTCCTGACGGTACTATCCACTCCTGGTCCGACATGGTTCAGCTTTTTCTTGACAAGTTTCACTATGAGACGGAGCGTGTGACCATCGTTGACATTGCCGGAATCCGCCAGAACCCCGAGGAAGATCTCAACACCTATGTCACGTGATTTCATCACAAGTGCTTGGAATGCACCGACTTCAGCAAGGATGAAACCCTTGTACCCATTTGCATCAAGAACATGAAAGACACCTACAGGGTCTACCTTGAAAACCTCCAACTGCGGTCATGGGGACATCTCAAAGAAGCCGCGCGACGCACCTATGACTCGGTCGGTCCGTCAAAGACCCCAAAGCCCCAACCTCATATTGCTTTGGCCGCGACGATGGAAGCAGCCGGTAGCGACAACAATAACCGCAAGCGTCAGTCTCAAGGAAGGGACGGGCGCCTTGACAAGAGAGGGCAGCCGATGCCTGCCCCGGAATACCCATGTGACTTGAAGACTGTCAAAGCTCTCCTCGAGACATGGATCAATGACAATGCCATAACCCAGCCCAATGCCAACGCTGAACCTACCCCGGAAGACTTCCCATCCCAACAACTGCCTCTATCATCGGAAGGTCGATCACGGCCTCAAGTGGTGCAGGAGCGTCAAGTTCGTCTTCGCAGACAAAATTGCATCTGGCGAGCTCAAACTCTAGGCCCGGGACATTTGAACCAACCGCCCAAGCCCTGGCCTGCCTAATGCGTTTACCACACTTGTATTTGTTTTCCCTTCATTTTGCAAGTTTTCATGTACTCAACTCCCATGTACCAAGGCATGTTCCCTATCTTTTGTTATCAATGAAGTTGCATTTTCTAGACTTAGAAAATTTTCAAGCAACATGGCTCTTGCAGAAGCCCACTGACAGCACCCTTCATACCATCACCCACCCCCTTGGGGGCTTCACCCCTTCCCAACCCCTTCGGCCTCACATTGCCATGACTTGGTACGTGGTGCGCGGGGTGGCTCGAGCTGCGCTACTACAGTTGCATCATCATCCCTCTTTCACTTTTCTTGACACTTACAAAAAAAATTCATTTTTTTGCAACCGGTCATCAATGATCACCCTCTGCGGTCTCCCTCGGCACCCTTGTCCGAGCTCAACACTTAGAAAAAAATTTCACCCCTATACTCTATGCTCCTTCCAACACTCGAAAAATTTTCTCAACACTTAGAAAATTTTCACACCCCCTTCGTACTCCTCCTTCTCACCCTGCCTGCTTGTGGTCGGGCACTACCTTCTCACCCTCGTTCTACACTTAGAAAAAAAAATTTCACATAATTTTCATCTCCCTCCCACCAACCCCCTCACTCTCCCTCTAACATTTCCTCCCCTCACTCCCACTATCCCGCTCCTCTCTCTCTCTTCATGAACATTGTGAAAATTTTCTTGGGGGCTCCCCTCTTAGGGTTGCAAAAAAAGATTTATTACTATTATTATTATATAATTAATTAATTTGAATTTCAAAATTCAATCCAAATCTGGAAGAACCCGCCCCGCCCGACCCGCGCGCCCGATCCCGATCGCGCGCCCATTTTCTCTCTCAGACGCTCGCCCAAATCCCCAACCCACCCACCCGATCCACCCGAACCAGACCCGTGTCCCCCAAAACCATAACCCTAATTCCCCTCATCTCTTTCTCTTCTCCCTCATGCGCCGCCCAACTTTGGCGCCGCCGCCCTTCGGCGCTCCTTAGCCGGCAGCTCCCTCGCCGAGGACGCCCCTATCACCGGCGACCACCCCTCCCTCCTCTCTTCTCCCCCCGCCCATCCGCTGCGGCACCCCTCCGCCGCTGCTGCTCCCCCTTTCCCCTTCCTTCTTCCCCCGGCCCCCCTCTGCCTTGGCCTCCTATCCACCTCGGCCTTCACCCCCTCCCCCTCTCTCCCCTTTCCCTTTCCCCCTCTCCCATCACCTCGCCCATGCCTTGGTCGGCCTCGGCCTCGGTCAAGGGGCCTTGGTCAGCCTCGGCCTCGGGGCCTTGGTCGGCCGGCCTTAGCCCTCCCATTCCCCTCCCTACCTCCTTCCTCTCCCCCACCCCCACGACCTGCCGCCACCGCACCATCCTCTCCATCTTCTTTCTTCTTCCATTTTTCCTTCTTCCCAAAATCCCCAAAGCCAAGGCCGACCCTCCCCCTTACATCCACGGGCCATTTCACTTGGCCTTCACCCTTCTCGCCACCTTTGACCCTCCCACATTCACCCAACGACCGAACACTAACACACCAAGGCCAACAATCCAATTCAAAAAATAAAATTTACAACCTTGACCGCCGTGCATTGCCTGCGCACATGCGCCCGTCGTGGACTGCCCCCGCATCGCGACCCCCATGCTCGCACCCCTGCGTCCTATCATTGTGCCTTTGTCTCAACCCCCAAGCATTCCAAGCTTTTGTAGGTGGTGCACGACGTGGCTCGAGCCACCTACTCATCATCATCATGCTTTGACAACCTCAACAACTCGCCGGCCAAACAACATCAAAATCTTGCTAAGTGTTTATGTGTGCGGTGCCCGCTCAGGTGTCCCTCCGCGCACACCACACGCAGGGGGCTTATGTTCCCAACCTATTCTGGTCGTACCCAAAGGCCCAATAAGGGTCCTATTTCACGCAAACACGTCAACGGATTCAACAATCAATTCTTCAACGCTTCGAACCGGTCAAAGTGTTCGCACCCAAGTCACGTGTATTCTTTGCTTCACATGCTTCATGCGCGACTTAGTCACCAATTATTTTACATCAACGTCACTCACGGTAGCACGTTCGTCACACCAAAACCACCAGAGAAATTTTCAACAAAAACTTTAACCGACAGCGCAACCGGGGCAACGGGGTCAAGGGGTAAAAGCCTTGGCCAACCCCATGGGGTCGGCCTCGGCCTCCCATGGGGGGTTGGCCTTGGCCTTCCCCCCCCCCCCCCCGCCCCGGTTCTTCACTTTTTGCGCAAGGTCCTTTTCGCGCTTTGTTCGTTTCGTGCGCTTCGTATGTGACTTTGGCACCTTGTTCATCACGTGAGTATGATTCACGTCGACACGCTCATCGCAATGCAACTTCCAGATTCGTCATTGCTCATCAAAACACCTTCCGTCGGCGCGCCTGAAGTTCACCCAAAGGGGGAGTGGCCTTGGCCTACATGGGAGTTGGCCATTGGCCTTGGCCTTCCCAAGGGGTCGGCCTCGGCCTCCCCAGAGGTGGTGGCCTTGACCTTCCCCCAATTTTGGCCAATGGCCTCCGCTCCGGCGTGCACTTGTTTTCTCAAGTCTTTGCACCTCCGCGATGTTTACGGACGTTCGTACATCAACCTCGCGATGTCCGTCACCCGTCAACCTCGCGACGTCCATCACCGCACCTGCGCGCCATCTTCATGATATGTGCCCCCGACACCAAGTATCGCTTCGCGACGTTTGTCGCCGCGCCACCTTCACAACACATGCCCCGACATCAAGTATACCTCTGCGACGTTCGTCGCCGCGTCCATGCGCCACTTCCATAACACGTGCCCCGGTACCAAGTATATGCTTTGCGACGTTCGTCGCCGTGCCCGCGCGCCATGTTCATGATACGTGCCCCCGGCACCAAGTATTGCTTCGCGACGTTCGTCGCTACGCCACCTTCATAACACTTGCCCCGGCACCAAGTATATGCTCCGCGACGTTCGTCGCCGCGCCCCCACCATCTTCATGATACATGCCCCCGGCACCAAGTATTGCTTCGCGACGTTCGTCGCCGCACCACCTTCATAACACGTGCCTCGGCACCAAGTATATGCTCCGCGACGTTCGTCGTCATGCCCGCACGCCATCTTCATGATACGTGCCCTCGGCACCAAGTATTGCTTCGCGACGTTCGTCGCCACGCCACCTTCATAACACGTGCCCCGGCATCAAGTATATCTCCGCGACGTTCGTCGTCGCGCCCATGTGCCATTCTCATGACATGTGCCCCGACACCAAGTATTGTCTCCACGACGTTCGTCGTCGTGCCATTCTCATGACATGTGTCCCGGCACCAAGTACTATCTTCGCGACGTTTGTCACCGTGCCATTCTCATGAGATGTGCCCCGGCATTGCTCCACGACGTTCGTCGCCGCGCCCGCGCGCCATTCTCATGACATGTGCCCCGGCACAAAGTATTCTCTCCATGACGTTCATTGTCGTGCCATTCTCATGACATGTGCTCCGGCACCAAGTATTGTCTTCGCGACGTTCGCCGCTGTGCCCATGCGCCACTTCCATAACACATGCCCCGTTACCAAGTGTTGTCTCCGCGACGCTCGTCGCTGCGCTCATGCGCCACTAACACGGACATGCCCCCGTCACCTTACTCACTCAGCCGCACCCATGCGCAGCGCCACTAACACAGTCGTGCCCCCTTGGCTCTCTGTCACACTACCATACTCCTTGCATCTGTCCATTCTTTCACCACACCATGCGCACCTTGCCTTGGTCGTGGAACATGCTTCGACCCACTCTCCGGAGTGTGCAACATGATGCGGGGATAGGCGACTCCTCCGGGACACTATCTCCGTCAAGGAGCTCTTCAACTCCCCTTCCGCCAGGTAGACGACTCCTCGGGGATGCTACCTCGGTCAGTCGGGTAGACGGCTCCTCCGAGATGCTACGTTGACGCTCTCCAAGTGCTCCGGCACAAGGACCCACCGCAGGGATAGGCAACTCCTCCAGGACACTATCTTCACCAGGGAGCTCTTCAACTCCCCTTCCGCCAGGTAGACGGCTCCTTCGGGATGCTACCTTGGCCAGTCGGGTAGAGCTCCTCCGGGATGCTACCTTGACTTTCTCCGAGTGCTCCGGCACAAGGACTCGCCGCAGGGATAGGCGACTCCTCCGGGACACTATCTCCACCAGGGAGCTCTTCAACTCCCCTTCGGCCAGGTAGACGGTTCCTCCGGGATGCTACCTCAGCCTACAGAATAGGCGACTCCTCCGGGACACTATCTCCGTCAGGGAGCTCTTCAACTCCCCTTCCGCCAAGTAGACGGCTCCTCCGGGATTCTACCTAGCCCGTCAGGTAGACGGCTCCTCCGGGATGCTACCTTGACGCGCTCTGAGTGCTCCGGCACAAGGACTCACCCGCGGGATAGGCGACTCCTCCGGGACACTATCTCCGCCAGGGTGTCTTCGTGACTGGCCTACGTGCTCTAGCACTGGGGGCTTGCGTCGACACCCCTATGGACTATGACCCCTAGATCACTCCGAGACGGGAGCAGGTCTTCGGAGGGCATCGCGCCTAGTCCACCTAGCAGTTGGGCGTCGGGTCTTCCCCACCACTGCCAGGCCTATGGGACTCTGCAAGGGCTTGAATTGGAGGCTAGATCAAGGGGGTTCTTTGGCCACACCGACGCTGTGGGAGCCAGTCTTTCCAGATAGACAGAGCAACGCTGTGCGGGGCAGGCCGGGTGAATATGCGATTCAACAGTCTGTGGAGCACCGACAGCTGTGGACCCCTCGATGACGTGTCACTTCTGAGGGAGCGCCACATGTCGTGTGATGACATCATCATCTCAACCTCTATAAATAGAGGTCTTGAGAATTCATTTTGGACGTTGGACATTTTCAGAACACTTTCACTTTCTCACTCTAGAATCCTAGAGAGAAACATACAGGACCCTAACTCTGGACCTAAGCATCAGATGGTGACTGTCGTCGTATATTCATCATGCGCTATCATCCTCGCAGCACTGCCACCCTCAAGCTCTGTCTGGGAAGCCATTGGTTTCTGAGCTTGCTCCGCCCTTGTTGTGTCCTACATCATCACACTTGGCATCTGACTCGGACTGCATTCCTTGTGGTACATCCACGTCGACTGCGAACCGACTTTCCTTGGCATCAATTGATCACTTCCAAATTAGGAAAGATTCTGTAGGTATTTTTACATATTTATCATTTTCATACTTTTTTTTATTCTATTTCTCTCACCTCATTTAATTCTCTACCAACTCATTTTCTCTGTCCTGACCTACCACTTTACACTTTTTTATTATATTTCTCTCTCTACATTTAATACTCTACCAACTCATTTTCTCTGTCCTGACCTACCACTTTACACTTTTTTATTCTATTTCTCTCTCCACATTTAATACTTTATCAACCAATTTTCTCTCTCATGACCCACTCTCTTCCCCCCTCCTTCTAAAAGATAAAATAGAAAAAGACACAATATATAACATAAATTCTTAATATACGTACAAAGTCAAATGGATCGGTCTTTAAGGGACGGAGGGAGTATTTACTAACTGGAAACAAAATGATGAAAATGAAACCATAAAATGAAGATAGCGAATAAAAATGATAAACAAATATCCGCTTACATACCACAACTATATTTCAGCACTTGTATGCAGTATGTGGCTACGCAACACCCTAAATGCCACGAATTGATTAGATAAAAGCCACAATGGTAGAATTTATTTTATGCAATGCCTATCGGATGAAGATGGCATCCGTATGTCTTTTACTTGCCGGCATATTTTGTAACTCCCCGTAATAATTTTGGTATATATTTCTACTCTTCACTCCCAAAAAAAAAATCGTAATGGTCTAGGACAAAGCATACTTCATTTAACACAAAATCCTACCACATGCCCTATTGCAGTCATCATAACTCAATAGAAATTCAAACATCTAAAACACACTTCGCTCACTTTTATCCGCAGAACCAAAAAAGCCAAGTTACTGCTCATATTAAACATTGTCAAATACAGCAGTCCACTTCATGCACCTAAATTAATAGGAAATTCACCCTATATCTAAAATCTCCCACTCCAAATAACCTTTAATGACACTTTTAACAACATAAATTCAGTCCAGATATGGAGTTCGAGATTTTGAATTCGGAGTAAATTATAAATTTCCCAACTATTATCATCATTATTTTTCATAATAAGGAGAAAGTCCTTTTAAGTAGTAACGTGTTACAAGAAGGAAAAATGACCGCCGCAAGTCTCAAAATACTAATTAAACACCTATAAGTCCTAGACATACTACAATTAAGTCAAAGCAAAACATATCCTACACTTTAGCTTAACAAGATATAACATGCCAATACCTAAAGGGTTAAAACGAAAAGAGCAAACCACAGTGGACAACATTAACACCAAAGGTTACTCTTTGATGGATCCAACAACAAAGGTACCAGAAAGTAACACGAATTGAAATTTGGTGGGTCTTATTTTTTGTCTTTAAATTTTTATGTGATAACACAATTACTTAAATAGCAGGTCTCACCCTAAGATGACTAGCCCAAGCGCTGCCATCTTCGTCCACATGTGAAACATAATTCCTTCCATTAACCGGCCGAAGAGACACACCAAAGATCCGAGTACCAAAATCCTATTAACGTCCACAAATACACTTCCCCAATTATTATTAAGACGAGCTTTTTAGCTTTATAATATAGTCGTACTTGCTGTTCCAAAAGAATCCACGAATAAGGCAGCAATTCAAAAACTCGCATCATTAAGCCTCGAAAGAATCCACGAATACACCAGCAATTCAAAAGAACACATCATGAAGCCTCAAACGAAATGAAACTAGGCAAATCAAATTACTTAATCAAACCATATATTATGCCCACGAAGCTCATGCCCTTCTTGAAATTGTCTTTAATTGTGGGCCATTGGAGCCAGAAAGGAAGGCAAGCCTGAAGAAGAAATTCATTATTAGTAATATATATCCCCCAAATACTTCCGAGGTTCCACCATACGTGCAATTCAGATCGAGAGAATCTTCAAACGATCAATTATGCTAGTACTTTTAAGCTTACAAGGAAACCAAGCATGAAAATTATAAGACAAGTCTTAAAGGACTTTCTAAAGCGTGTCTAGTGCACAAGACTATTGCCCTGGCGGAGTCTGAGGATCAGTTGCAGGAAACGCCCTATGTTGCGACGTTTCTCTCCCAGAAATAGTCCTTTTCTAATCCCAAGTTAGGAACTCCATGAAATTGCGTCTTAAGCTAACATGGGAACTCGATCCCATTTGTTGGATTGAGAAACAGAGAACCAAACAAGCGAGAGTACGTAGAAGTCAAGCCTTTTTTCAACTCAATCCCTTGCTTCCCTTGATATTCCTCTAAGTCCTTAAACCTTCCTCTAAGTTGGCTCCATGTAAATGTTTTGGACTAATAAATTATCACAAGTAGTGTCTCGAGAAGTGTAACAGTAACAGCTGAACTACTTTTTATCTTCGATATTCCTAAGGCGGGTAGCGTCACTCGAGAAGTGTAAAGGCATAAATACATTTGTTATCTTCTGTATATTTCCTGAGGCTGGTAGCTACTTCATCGTAATGGGTCAACAAAAGTAACAAAGTAACAGGCATGCCACTGGTACATTCAAGACAAAAACAAAAAGCCTACACAAAGATAAGCTCTAAGATATATATTACAAGTGCTAATAGTACTTATATATTTCTCTAGTCAAAAGCCGCATCCCAGCCTTAGAGTCTTGTAGGTACCTATGGTCCCCTGTCCCGTCCCCCTCCCTGCTCCTGCCATTGCTTCATGCAACTAAGGTCTGGAGTAGGTTGATGTACGCAGCCTTACCTCCGCTAATATGGAGACACTTTTTCCTTATATCAAACCTGTGGCCTCTAGGTCATATTGTGGCAACCCTTGCCATTGCGCCAACCCTCCCTAGACGCCGCAACGGTGGGAGACTTTTGCACCGGGGCACAATCAGTCAATCGTCCAAAACATCTGAAAATAGACTGCGGGATAATGATCACATAGGTAGCAACCAAAGACCAAACAAGTCCTACAAGAAGTATTTCCCTTCACCTTCAGCTTTCATAACTGAATCACGTGAAACCTCAAGATTCAAGACTAAGCGCTGCCATCTGTCACAAACCAAAATCAATCATCAAACACGTTTCTGATCAATTGATAGAGATCACCTCAAATATAAAGTCCCTGGAAAAATCGGTGCTCTTGAGCAACTCGCTAAGAATCTCCAAAATGCGCCAAAATGGTCCGAACCAATTACATAATCTCCAGTTACTCCCAACTACAGAGTTCAATAGCTGAATCTAAATAAAGGTAACCATATTTTGTACCAAAAGTATTCAAATGCATCGTAGTCGTCATCTAAGGTTTTGCCCAAGCTAGTTGGGGTGGGCCAAAAAGCATTCAAAGTAATAATCACTGGAAAGGGAAATAGTTCTGGGGTGAGCCAAATGGCATATAAGGTCACTTAATGGCTTTTTTGATATGGATGGATAACCAGGGTAATCAAAAGACGGTAATATAGCACAACAAAACGTAGTATAGAACATAAATACAAATTGACATATAGAAGGTCACCCACTGGGGCTAGTCAACATCTTTATCCACAACAGGAAGTTGGAAACTGTAAAGTGACAATGCGGCTGGCTCGCCTTGGACAGTTTTCTACAAATGGGTGACATGCACCTACTGCTCCGGTTCACGGCCACATAAATGAAGGCTACAGCTCAAGTCAGTGGATACCACCCATAAGTCCTCAGAAGTAATATGGAAGAAGAATAACAAGCAAGGACATAGCAAAACAAAACTGCAAAAGCAAAACATGTTCTACCACAAGTGAACTTGTAGTCAACTAAATTACATAATAACTTTTCTATTATTTTTTATGGTGATTACTTATAATATAATGGCATAGAACAAGATGACAAATCACTCGAAGAGCGGAGGCCTAACAAATTTGTTAGGTTGAGTGCCAAGAAAATCATATGTTAATTTAGGTCCTGGTACAACATGGAAGTAGCTTCAAAATATAAGCCTCCAAACAGCCATAACGTGACAAATGCCAATTCAGGATTACCAAAACGTACAGAATGATGTAGTGGAACAAAAATAGACAAATGCAAGATACTATAACTAAGCAAACATATCGAGCACAAGTAGAACGAATTACCTTTTGAGCAATGATTAGACATCAACGATTAGAGATAGATTTATCAAGTAATGATTGATTAATTATGGCTCGGAACCTTGGCTAGTTGAAACAAAATTGAAACGTTCAGGCTAGTCGAAACGACAATTATTTGTATTTCAGCAACTAACTGGTTCTCAAGGTGAGGACATATCAGTGAAAAATTTAACGCCAAGCACTCGGTTAAATACACACCGATTAATAAGATTATCAAAAGTAGGATCTTTGATTAGAAGTTCCACAGTTCAGGTTATTGAACAACATTCCTGCTCATATCCAATAAGCCAGGTGCTTGTGTTCGACTTTTGATACTAACTTCGAGTGCATAATTATCGCTACCAAATGTAAAATTTTACAATATTATCACTCGAGTGGACGCTTCCACTATGATCATACCAAGGTTCCAAGCCATCTTGTCTAATCATCACTTTGTGAACCATCTCCAATCAGTACTCAAAAAGTTATGAATGTACTAATGCTCCACGCATTTTGCTCCATTACATTAGCTTGCATTTGCTTAGCTTTTTTTATTATATCCGTGTATTTTACTCAAGTACAGTAGCTAGCATTTGTCTACTTCTTTCACTTACATTCCAAGTGTTTCACACCATTATAGTAGCTTGCATTTGTCTACCATGCAACATAACTTTAAGAATAGGACTTAGCAAGATTGGACTACTTAAAAAGTGCATTGAGGGAGCTCGGTCTGATAAGGATAGCAATTTATCTTGGAAACACTATGCACTATTTTGCACACAATAGGGTCAACTAGGGTCCAAAGTGAATCTTCGTACAAATGATGGAGCTTGTTCGGTAACTCAGAAAGAAATAGGAAGCCTGTTGAGATTCTTAGCTATTAAGTGTTGTATGTCGATTGTTGTCAATTCTTTGGACCCCTCAGTGCGATTTCTACTATTCATACTCTACAGTATCCAAGGTGTTCTATTAAGACCATAAACATACTTGGACAACACGATGCAAAGGATCCGTGGTGGGCTTCAACGAGATACTGTACTCCGAACTGGTGGATTGCTATTATGACCGTGGATAAACTCGACTGAAAGGTTTCACTGATGCTGGCCAGATCTGCATCAGATAGGAGATCTACCACATGATATGGCATCTATGCCAGAGAAACATAATGTCCTCCTGGATGTCAGAGAAACATATTGTCCTCCTGGAAGAAGCAAAATGTCGTTGCAAGGTCCACTACTTAGTCGAGTATCGAGCCAAGGCATGTGGATGAGGCAAATTTAAGTACTAGGATTCTCTATGGCAATCACCAGTGAAGTTATTTACAAGGAGGGTGCAAATCAAATGCCTTCTAGTTTAGATTTCCAAGGACGGAACTGCTTATTTTTTCGGGAAAAATATTTCCGGCAGACCAATAGCAGTGGTTATGTTACTCTTGGAGGCCAAAAGAAGGGATTTTTTAAGCTCCCTGCGGATAGTCCACTGAGGTATATTTGTTATATGCTGGTGATACTTCAAACGGACGTTGCTAAAATCATGGACTCATCCAAACATATATGTGCGAGGAGATCGACTTAGTTCTCTCTCTAACAGAGACAAATGCTGGAGTTTTCACAAATCTTTGCCACATTGACCAACCTTCTGGTTTAGTCTAGATTAGAAGCTTATTCTTCTAACTCAGAGAGAGGTGAGACCCTGTTTTTACTTATGTTATTTATCCAAGTCTGTCACCCAGTTCTACATCGAGATGAGAAGAGAATTAGGGAGACCAACATTGCCATTAGTAGAGTTTTCCGCAGCGCTCATTCCTTCACGAAAACTGCTCCTGGGAACTGCTTTGCTAGCTTGAAGAAAGTGTTCAGCGACAACAGAAACTACTGCAGAAATTTTACCCTCTTATGGTAAAGAGAAGGACTATCAGAAGTATTTGGAGGATTCAGGTAGTCTCAAAAGCTAAGAAGCACGGATTCTGGTGAGGGTGCGATACGGGTGCAGATACATGGATAAGTCATATTCTCAAAAATAGGATACAGGTGTGGCAAAAATACCGCAAGAATTTTTTACATATTTAACTTGTGTGTAACAAAATAATACTATTTCAAACCAACAATCAAATAGTTTGTTAATTTGGTAGGCTATTTTAGAAAACATTGAAAGTACATAGCAAAATATGATAAAGTGTGTACAAGTTTTGTGATTTCTTGAAAGTATTGGGACAAGTCTAAATAATTATCAATAAAGCTGGTATCGACACATAATAAACAGAAAGTTGGATACAACTGTCACCCTAGCTTATAAACAGCCGTCACCCAAAACAAAACCACACATCGACAACATCGATAGACGACAGCTCTGCAACCAGAAGTGTCGCTGCTGCTGCCAGAGATTGCCGGTGTTGCCGCTACTGACAGAACACTGTCACCGCTACCAGTGCTCTCCGGTGAAGATTGTTCCTTCTCTTCTTTTCTCCTCCTTCGTCTACCTCTCTCCTCTCTGCAAAAAACCCTAGGTGCATGTCCCTGCCATGTCAAGCCGCACCCAAAATCCAGAAATTTTACTAAAACAAAAAAATTCTGGACATGCACACGAACTGCACCTGCACCGGATGCACCTCCGGTGCTGATGCTTCACCCAAAGTGCCACACCCGTGCTTCATAGCTCAAAAGCTTACTTGTACTTTTCTCAATGCCTATCTTTTAGTAACTACAAGGATATTCTAAAGGAAAAGGACATGAGGACATTTAAATCAGAAGACACAAGTGAAGAAAGTCAATGAGAACAGTAGATAGCCAAGGCACAGAAATGATGTACCAGCAGCGATATGTATACATACATGTGGATTTGCAACATATTGGTAAAACAGTGTGTAGCAGAAAAGTATCTTACTGTTTGCGCTTTAATAACGCTTCTACTCCAAAAAAACTTGAATCCTGTCGCCTATCGTGTCATTGAAATCTAGTAGAAGCTTCCCTCCTGCTTCTGAAGCTGCATCATCCAACAAAGCCTTGATATTCACACCGCCTAAAGCTGCGTACAGAGTACATGCATATATTATCTGATCCATATCAAATACCATTATGAATTCAAGCTCAACAACTATTACTTTCAAAATGACAAAAATACCTGGAACAATATTTGTGATTCCATCCAAAAATCCAGCCTGCAAAACACGCAGTCGCAAACAAAACGTTGCATGATATAAGGAAAAACACTTCATATACATATATATGTATAAATTCACACATGTGTATATTTATATGTTTTTATTTGTCCATTATAGAGAGCTGATCAATTGCTAGCACTGGCAACTTAGCGCTATCTGGCCTTCCCTCCATCGCCGATGGACGGGCCACACTGCCACAACCCCCCCCCCCCCCCCCATTGCCTGAGCTTTCCCCCACTCTTTGCTTCCCTACAAGCATTTTGGTCAATGTCCCCGTCCGCTACATTATGTAGCAGAAGACGGGGAGCCTTTAATGAAAGTCAGATCTGCCCCGTCCATCCGCGATGGATGGACGACCAGATCGCACTGATAACTTAACTTAAGTTATCGGTACGAGCAGTAGATCATGTCCCTATATGTACACACACACGTATATGTATAGGGACATGAAAACGGTAGCGCGATCTGGCTGTTCATCCATTGCGGTTGGACGGGCCAGATCTAAGTTTCATTTAAGTCTCCGCGTTGTCTGCTATGTTATCTAGTGGATGGTGAATTTGACTAAAATGCCTCAGAGGGATTTGATGAGTCGGAAGTATTCCCAGGCAAATTGGGGGGGGGGGGGGGGACAGTGCAGTAAAATTCACTGTCCGCTACATACTGTAGCGGATGACGGTAAGTTTTGAAAAATAAAACTAAAAATTAGATATGGCCCGTCCATCCGCCATGGATGAACGACCAGAACGCGCGCTGGCCACTTATCTTGAGTTGCCAGCACTGGAAAGGGATGAGCTAATCCCTTGACAGCGCTAGGAACTTAACTTAAGTTGCTAGCGCCATTTGGTCGTCCATCCATCGCAGATAAACAGACCAACATCTGACTTTTTTTTAAAAAAAATTTCCCGTTGTCTGCTACATAGCGTAGCGAACAGTACTTTTGACAAAAATGCCCCTCTATCGCGCAGAAGGTGAGTGCTACAGTGATGTAGCGGACGACTAAACACTAATTTTTTGACTTGTTTCACTTTCTCTGTCTTTTCTCTCATCAATTTTTTGTGTTGTCCCCACTTCTTTGTTCACCCTCTCATCGTCCTCTCCCCTCCTTTCCTCTCTATCTCTGGCCCACATAATTAATATGGGCAGGTGTAGGAGGTTGCAAAAGGGAGCACTAGTAGATGCCGCGACAGGTGGTGAAGTCGAGGGCCGCATGAGGCGGTCATGGAGGACATAGCAGATGGTGTCACGAGACACTGGGCAAATGCGGAGGGTGATGGAAGTGGTGGAGGAGCCGCTAGACAGTGAATGGCAACGACAACGTTGAAAGTAGCAACGGCGGCAGCTGCGGTGATGGGTAGATTTAACGACGGCAAGATAGCATATCAATATAATTTGGTTTTCGGTTTGGGTTTGATTTCAGTTTGGTTTTTGTTGGTATTGAATGGCGATGTTACACGATGGTGGTCGATGGTCGAGAAGAGTAGTAGTTTTTTACTAAATCCACACGCCTTGGTCGTAAAAAGATGCTATGTTGACACTTTTTAACCCCTTGGTGCCCAAGAAAGTAGATTTAATCTCGACCAACATACAAAAAAAAATTTGGTGCACGCACATGTGTAACATGTAAATATCTGAAAGTATTGCACGTAACATAAGCATCTATAAAGCTGTAAGAAATGTTGGGTTCACTCGAGATGAAGCTAATAAGCTTACCTAAATTTTGGAAATTATAATTAACAGTGCAATCTGTTAGGGTGCTAACTCCTAGAAATTAGGTCCTATTTACAGTAATAGCTAATAATCTGGAAATTCCAACACTCCCCCTCAAGCTGGTACGTATATGTTGACCATTCCCAGCTTGCTCACTAAGTCTTCAAAACTCGGTTTATGTAGACTTTTAGTCCGGACATCAGTTGTTTGTTCCCTGGTAGGAACATGCATCAAATACACACTTCCATCATCAATCTTTTCCTTGATAAGATGGTGATCCACCCAAAATGTTTGGTTCGGTCATGATGAACTGGGTTCTGAGCTATGTTAACAGCAACTTTGTTGTCACAGTACAATCTCATAGGCCAGCTCTTCATGATCTTTAGTTCACTCAGTAATCTCCTTAACTAAATACCTTCACAGATACCATGGGCTAATGCCCGAAACTCAGCTTCTACACTACTCCTAGCAACTATCGGTTGCTTCTTACTTCTCCAAGTTACTAGGCTCCCTCAAACATAGGTACACCCAGCCAGTCTGCATCAGTATAAATCTCCACCATTCTATCATCTCCCCTTTTAAAGAATAGTCCTTTTCCTGGAGTACCTTTTAGATACCTTAGAACTCTGTAGACTGCATCAAGATGTTTCTTCTTTGGTGAATGCATAAACTGACTGATTACGCTCACAGCAAATGCAATATCTGGACGTGTGTGACACGTAAATCAGCTTGCCCACTAACCTCTGGTATTTTTCACGATCAACATCTTTTCCACCTTCAATATCCAACTTAGCGTTAGGCTCCATAGGTGTTTCGGCTGGCCTACAACCCAACATACCAGTATCCCGAAGAAGATCCAGTACATATTTTCTTTGGGAAACGGTGATTCCAGACTTGCTCCTCGCAACTTCCATACCTAGAAAGTACCTCAGTGCTCCAAGATCCTTCAGCTCGAACTCACCTGCAAGGTACAATTTTAAGGTATCTAATTCTCCACGGTCGTCTCCTATAATAATGATATCATCCACATACACTATAAGGATGGCAATTTTTCCTTCCTTAGAGTGCTTGTAGAATAATGTATGGTCTGTCTGCGCTTGCGTAAAACCTCTCTTTTTGACTGCTTGGGTGAACTTATCAAACCACTCTCTAGGAGATTGCTTCAATCCATATAGAGATTTTTTTTAATTAAATACCAGATTACCTTCTCTTTCAAACCCAGGAGGACAATCCATATAGGCTTCTTCATGTAGGTCACCGTTGAGAAAAGCATTCTTAACGTCCAACTGTTATAGAGGCCAATCAAGGTTGGATGCCAATGATAGGAGGACTCCACAATATTAAGTTTGGCTACTGGGCGAAGGTTTCTTGATAATATACACCGTAGGTTTGGGTGAACCCTTTAGCTACCGTCTCGCTTTATGCCGATTAACACTCCCATCTGCATTAAACTTAACTGTGAACCCCCACTTGCAATTTACTGTCTTCTCCACAACTTCCCATGTATCATTCCTTTTTAGAGCACCCATTTCTTCTTGGACCGCGATTCTCCACTTAGGATCAGCAAGAGCTTCTCGTATGTTTCTCGGTATTTCTGTTTTAGACAGTAGTATGGTAAAGGCACGAAATGTGGGGGAGAGTTTTTCACAAGAAACAAACTTGGATATAGGATGCTGAGTACATGTTCTGGTTCCTTTCCTAAGGGCAATTGGCAGTTCTAGGTCCACATCTTTAGTCAAATTCTCGGCACCCTTCTGAATGGAATGATCATGATGAGCATGATCACCAGCTTGCTCATAAGGACTAGGGATCGGTTCCGACTCTTGACCTCGTAGAGATTCTGGTTTATCACCATTAAGAGGTTGTTTCCTGCGTGAATACACAAGTAAAGGCCGAGAATATTCCCTTGTTTCCAATATTTTCTTTTGTTCACTGAGTGGCATCATAGGTTCTAATTCGACATTGGGCAGGGAAGTTTGTGGCGGTGGTTCAGGTTCATGTTCACCCCAAGGCTTATCTTCATCTAAAGTCTCCCCATGAATAAAAGTTCGGTGAAAGAAAGGTTGAGACTCAAGAAATGTGACATCCATAGAGACAAAGAAACGACGGAGTGATAGGGAATAGCACTTGTATCCACGTTGAGTTGGGGAATACCTAATGAACACACACTTATTAGATTTCAGATCTAGTTTAGACCGATGTTGTGGCTGGACATGTACAAATGTAGTGCACCCGAAGTTTCTAAGGGGATTGGATGAGACAGGTCGGAAG
Organism: Escallonia herrerae; assembly: GCA_033070095.1. Lineage (NCBI taxonomy): Eukaryota > Viridiplantae > Streptophyta > Magnoliopsida > Escalloniales > Escalloniaceae > Escallonia > Escallonia herrerae. The sequence continues at coordinate 171,611 of JAVXUP010001154.1, read as the reverse complement.
GTTGGGTAAGTTTTTTGGAGTTTTGACATTGGAGAGGTGAAGTTAAGGATTTTCTAGGGCATCCGGTTTATGAGATATGAGGCGGTTAGAACGGCTTCTCCCAAAGATATTTTGGAACTTGCATGGTAACATTAGAGATCTTACAACTTCCATAAGGTGACAGTTTTTTCTTTCGACCACCGTTTTGCTGTGGTGTGTCAGAGCATGAGCTTTGGTGAATGATACCATTAGTTTGAAGATACTCCCCAAGAATTGATTGGAAGTATTCTTTTCCATTGTCAGTTCTCAAGGTTTGTATAGAAGCGTTGAACTGATTTTTTATCATTGTGTAAAACAACTGAAAGGTTTTACTAGCTTCGGACTTTTCTTTGAGGAGATAGACCCAACAAAATAATAGTATGGTCATCAATAAATGTGATAAACCATTGGGTTCGTGAAATGTTCGTTATGCGAGAAGGACCCCAGCTGTCACTATGGATTAGCGAGAATGGGTAAGACGCTTTGTATGGTCTAACTGGAAAGGATGTGCGTGTGTGCTTGGCTAGCTGATAGATTTCACAAAAGAAATTACTCGGATTCTATGTTACATGGACTCGGTACGAGTGTCCGGATCGAATACATGTCCAAGTGTCGGACTCGTCTAATTTTGAAAACGCAAGACACGGGGACACGGCAAAATGTTCATATTTATTATTGTTTTTTAGTTATTTCGAAGGCAAAAAGGTATTTTATGTGATGCATTTGGTTTTAATTGACAACTTATCTCCACTCAAAGCAATTACTAATTAAACAAAAGACTATAGGATAGTATCATAATGGCATATCCTTTGAGATGTGTCGGACACATGTCCAAGTGTCAAGTGTCCGACACGGGTACTTTACGCAAAACCGAAGAGTCCATGTAACATAGCTCGGATTTATATATTAATAAACAAACTGGGTGCAAGCGTTTAAGGTAATGGAAATTAGGGTGGCCCAACCTAGGATGCCACAATATTATTAAGTCGTCATTATTGGAAACAAAAGAAAAATTAACGATCGTTGCTTGCTTCGTCGTGCAGCCTTTGTCCTCAAAATAGTAGAGTCCACCACTTACTCTAGCACTGCCAATCGTCCTCCCCAATTCCAGCTCCTGGATTTCACAAAGAGATGCAGAAAACTTAGCAGTGCAATTAAGGTCGTGGGTCATCTTGCTCATAGAGATCAAATTACATGCTAAGTTCGGAACATGCAAAACCGAGTGTAGAATAATATTTTTAACAGCCACACTGATCCTTTTCCAGCAACATTTGAGAATGTTCCATCGGCTATTTTTACTCTATAATTTCCTCGACAAGGAGTGTATGAGTAGAATAGTGATGAGTTACCTGTCATATGGTCTGAGGCCCCAGAATCAAGTATCCAAGGGCAATTATTTTGAGCATGAAGTGCAGTACCTTGTACATAGTGGCCGGTAGCAATGTTTTGGTTACACACAGTTGGCTGACTCAAGAGTTGGTGAAGTAGATCCCATTCGTATCACTGCTAGCTCTAGTGTCTTCATTCTTTTCTTCTACAATAGCCTGAAATCCTTTTCCCTTGTTTGATCCCCAAGATCTCCAGTTGGATGGCTTGCCGTGAATATCCCAACAAGTGTCTCTGGTGTGGCCCGGTTTATTGCAGTGACTGCACCATGGACGTCCTCCTCTCTGGTTGTTTCTCTGATCTCCACTAGACTTGTCAATAGAGGGATTATTCTTTGTGGCTAAAGCCACAGTTTCCATGGGCATTTCACCACTAGTAATAGCCTCTTTTTTTCCTCCAAGCATAACACGCCTCTTGCTAGCTTCACAATGCACTTCGGCAAATGCTTCGTCAATGGAAGGCAAAGGCCGACGTCCCAATATCCTTCCTCTTACTTCATCCAACTCTCTATTCAGGCCAGTAAGGAACTCATACAATCTTTCCTTTTCAAGGTGTCTTTTAAACTTCAGATTTCCTTCGAGATCACCCCAATCAGCTTCATAATGCATGTCCAACTCTTGCCAAAGGGTCTGCAGCTCATTGTAGTACTCGGTTACTTCCAAGTTTCCTTGACGCATTTCTTTTAATTTGTTCTTGATCTCAAATACCTGAGATGCATTCTCAAGATCAGAGTCATTCTTATTGACAGCATCCCAAATAGCCTTGGCAGTCCGAAGGAACAAATAGGTCCGGCTAATATGCGACTCCATCGAGTTGATCAACCATGCCATGACAATTGAGTTGTTAAGTTCCCAATTGGCATATGTTGAATCTCCTAGAGCTGGAAGATGGATCTCTACAGTGCTATATCCCATCTTTCCTCTTCCTCGAATCACCAAGAGGACAGATCGTGACCACTGGAGGAAATTTTTTCCATCTAGTTTGTGACTCATGATCTATAACGAGGAGCCGTCCCCAAAGGACTGTGGTGTCGCTGGTTACATGGCAGCTTCTGAAGTGGTGGATGAAGAAGAATCCTTCTCCGCACTTGACATCCCTTCTTCTTAGTTCAAGATTAGCTAAATTCAAGGGCAGTGAGGAGAGGCAACAGAGCACTACTCTGATACCATGAAAGAGTAGCTGATTGTATGAGAGAGATTCTCCGTGTATTGACATTAGGTAATCTGCAGAATATATACACGCCTAATTGACATCGACATAAGGAAGAGAAGACCTCTAAATAAGGAATAACTAAATTACAGGGATAGCTATCGATTAGGGTCTATGTTACATGGACTCTTCGGTTTCCGTGAAGTACCCGTGTCGGACACTCGACACTTGGACATGGGTATGGGATATGTGTCGGACACATCTCATAGGATATGCCATTATGATAATATCTTATAGTCTTTTGTTTAATTAGTTATTGCTTTGAGACAAGACAAGTTGTCAGTGAAAACCAAATGTATCACATAAAACACCCTTTTGCCTTCGAAATAACTAAAAAGCAATAACAAATATGAACATTTTGCCGTGTTCCCGTGTCCTGCGTTTTCAAAATTAGACGAGTCCGACACTTGGACACGTATCCGATCCGGACACTCGTACCGAGTCCGTGTAACATAGATTAGGGTGCTAACTCCTAGAAATTAGGTCCTATTTACAGTAATAGTTAATACTCAGGAAATTCCAACAATATGCAGTGCTCAGAGTCGAATATGGCCACTCCTTGTAGCACAGCCAGTATGATGTTCAAGGCTACTCCAGATTAAGGGTGACTCACCGCAAGATGTAAGAAATTAGGTGGAACATGCAATGACTTGTAAAAGCAAAGACAACTCACAGGAATACGGACATCAAGTTTTTCAAATCCATCTCGTCCAATAATTTTGACTCTCAATGTCCTAGACCAGATCCCCATAGAAGGATCCTTTGGACCATCAGCACCATAGTTAGTGTACACCTCAGGTGTTACCACTTCTATCACGGGATCTTGTGGATTTCCATCTCTCTGCCCTGCATCATGCAAAGCCTTCCTTTGAATACTGTATGCATTTCCGCCAGCTGAGAAATAAATGGACAATAAATGGTTGCAGAAAGGTATAGAATGTCTTTTCAGTCATTTGATAATGGGCTATACAAGGCGAAAGTAAACGAAACTTTAGTTTTATCAAAAAATGCGGAGCAAATTAAACAAACTCGTGGTATATGGTGACATGATTGGAAACTACACATTGTCCAAATAGGACATCTATGACCACGAATTGCTATATGAAACAGCACCATTGCCTCAACTTTCAGACAACCAGTTTTTGAACTTCAAATAAGTCAGTCCGTAAAAGAAGTCCGAAAATGAAAGTGACCGAAATAAAATAACAGTAATAGGATGTAGAAGAAGACAAATAATTCCTCCATTTCAGATGCCACATGACCCCAAAAATTTCTTAACCAAATCCCCACAGGTTAAACAAGTTAAAGTTGCTTCATAAAAAAAAAAAAACTGGTCCATAATTTACCTACCTCTCTGCCAAGAAAGTTGACTGGAGCTAGTAGCATACCGCTTCTCTTCTTCATAATAAGTGTTGAAATCTAATATCTCCTGAATTTCTCCGAAAGATGGCATGCTTCCAGGCGGAGGTAAACGACCTCCTCTTATGGCTGTCAATGCATCCTACAGATATCTGAAGGACGTTACTCAAAAACCTATTAGCAAAAGAATAGAAACTCTTTGAAGTAGGCAAATGATGATTAGTTCAATTTTGCTTGGTTGAATGCATGTTTTTTGGTCAACTTGTTAGATTAGTCAAGACTGTTAAAGAGATGTTCTGTTCAAATGGCCTTCCCATGAATAACCATACCCTCTGATTGCCTCATTTACAATTTTCTACCACATAACCCAACACAATGCAATTAAGTGCAGTGAGATATTTCATGCAGTGCTCTGTTTCAAAGTATAAACATAAAAACAATTGTGAAAGTTGTACAAAACTTCAAGGAAATGTAGGGAACCAAAAGAAAGTCTTACATGTCTAACTAACATCTAGTGTTCGGTCTATATTACACTTCAATACATGTTCTCAACGTACATAGGCAGGCTTACACCATTTCAGGCATGATTTCAGGATAAGGTATGTTCTTATCATTTCAGATTACTAAGCAGTAAAATTATCCAGGATGCTCAAAGAAAATAAACCTAACTTATCCAATGCACAGAAGAAACAGATGAATGTCTGACCTGCATTGCACGAATCGAAACCCCCATCAAGGAAAGCGGATATGCTACAAGCTTATATCCAACCTCCTCAAGTTCAATAGGATTAAGTATTGGTGTTCTTCCCCCTCCTTCAAGCATATTGGCCTACAAAGAAACTAAATGGCTTAGTTGATCCATACACTGTATTAAATAATGCGACAATCTCCACAACGCTGACGAGGTTAATAAATTCTGGTCAATATGCTGATCAAGTATGATTTATGACATTCATTTCTAAGTAAAGTTTATGGAAATTGTGCTCACTAGTCAGGATCTAACAATATAAATTGACACTATTAAAGCGAACTCGATTTCGATCACATATGAGCCGAATAGAAAGACCGGAAAAAGTTTTCCTAAGATACTATCAGATTGATGGTTTTGGTGTGCGTGTGTAGAGAGAGGAATAGAGAAAGGGGGGAGGGGTGGATATGAGAAGGCTTCTAAGACAATTTAACCTATGAAGCCCTCAATACTACATAATTTTATGCCAAATTTTAATTCACTCCATATTGTTGGAAACCTTGTTGACACAGTCCCAAGTTTTGCAAGGATCCCGAAGTCGTCTCTGGAAACGATGAGGATAGAAGTCAATGATTGTTTGATATGACGACAGGCACAGCAATGGTGTATCGCCCTATATTACATGGACTCTTCGGTTTCGGTGAAGTACCTGTGTCAGACACTCGACACTTGGACATGGGTATGGGATATGTGTCGGACACATCTCATAGGATATGCCATTATGATAATATCTTGAAGCATTTTGTTTAATTAGTTATTACTTTGAGACAAGACAAGTTGTCAGTGAAAACCAAATGTATCACATAAAACACATTTTTGCCTTCAAAATAACTAAAAAGCAATAACAAATATGAACATTTTGCCGTGTCCCCGTGTCTTGCGTTTTCAAAATTAGACGAGTCCGACACTTGGACACGTATCCGATCCGAACACTCGTACCGAGTCCATGTAACATAGGTATTGCCAGCAATATATTGAATCTCATATACAAACTAATATGCAAAATAAACAGCAACACTTTGTGGCAAATTTAGCCACAAATTTGCCAAATCAGTTGATGTACAAAATTACAACTAAGAAGTGCACAAATCTAGTGTCTTGAACATCCCAAATCACTACACTAATCCCTAGAACCCAAATATCAAAGAAGATTGATATAAACATGCCCACGCAATTAAAAGCACTCTCCTCCCTTTGTATGTCCCTTTCCTTTCGCTAAAATTTCCAGTTTAACCCAACCCCATGTTCTGGTTGAGTAGGGATTATAAATGTAAAGGTATGGAAGAACCCTAATTCAGTTTCCAAAAGTAACTTTTTTCTGAAAAAACAATTCAGATCTACCTGGAACAATGGACTATGATTAGGAATAACGTATATAAAGGTGTGGTTTGAGTGCATGAGGCTTTCGCTATTACAAGGTTTGGGGAGGGTTGATGTACGTAGCCTTTACCCCATTACAGTGGAGAGACATTTTCAGGTCAGAATGGAGCAACCTTACGATTCCCAAGGCTCGTCCTCAATTACCAATTACTAGTTGCATAAACAAACATGAGTCATATAATTCGTGTTAGTCAAACTCAATCAATAGGAGGAAATACTTTTGCAAGATAATTAGATACCTGCTTCTTATAATGTTGTAGGGAATAAGCCAAAAAAGGACCATGGGAAGCATTCAGAGCTGCTTCCCATATCAGGTTTTAGAGTAAGATTTAGCAGATAAATTTCCAGTATGGGTATACAAGAACTCTTTATCATACGAAGACAAAATGATTATATTCTTTCTATTACGTCCTTCCATAAACTGAAATTTTTACCTTAAGTACAAAAACCAAAACATACCATTTTTGGAACTAGTGGATAAACTTCACAGAATGCTTTCATCTCTTCCAGTGAAGCTAGTGCATCAATGAATAGAACATCCGCACCAGCATCGGCAAATGCCCGTGATCTCCATATTGCTTCATCTAATGACACTGCTTGGCGAGAATCAGTTCGGGCCACAATGACGATGTCAAAACCACTCTCCTTCCGCGCATCAACAGCTGCTTTTATCCTCATTACTGCTTCCTCCCTAGGCACTACTTTCCTCCCACGTGTATGACCGCAAGCTTTGGGTGACACCTTTCAATGACAGCACAATAAGCAACAGGAGAATACCATGGGGAAGATTTGTGCTGGCACAACAAGAAGATATTTCTATTGATGCTGTGATGATCATGTAACGGAATTTTATCCCTCAAGGTGAAACATCTTCCAATGTAAACAAACAACAATCCATATAAACCTTGACTAAACAATCCATATCCCTCAAGGTGAAAATCTTCCAATGGAACTATGCTGTAATACCAGAAGTATCCCAAGAATAGTGCTCACTACCCATGCAACAGACTCATTTCCATGTAAGTATGTTCTTTCATGCTGGAAGCATTGGACGTCGAACTACTCCATCCAGTCCAACACAGATGCTTCATACTTCTACAAGCAGGGGGGCGTGTAATTCATACAGATTGGGTTAGCTGGGTCATCTCCTTAATGAGTTGGTTTGAACCCATTAAACCAACATTAACCTGTTAAACGCGACTTATTGACCTTTTTCTTTTCCTCCTTTTCATCGCCATTTACTGGCAAAGCAAACTATCGTCGTTCTCAGAAACAAAAGAAGATGAAAATAATAAGTCTATGGCTATGTTTGTCAAATGATCTATTTTCTTGCTTCAAACAGACTATAAATCTTTCATCAAAGGGTTTTTGTAATTGTTTGAAAAGCACATGATTTTGCTTTTCTAATATCATTCAATGGTCTCTTAAGTAAGAAAATCCCAAAAAAGAAGATACCTATGAAGAAAGCACTACATGTTTTTGATTCCCAGAGGATAATTTCTCACAAATCCGCGTTCCAAATTTTATTTCATATACTCATAAATGTGTCACTGTCGCCGCTGCCATGGAAGTAGAGCTACAACACCAACCATTTTAGAGATGGACCAATCAAATGGGGACATTAAACCGTAACCAAAGACTATGGTCTTGATGAGTGGCAATGGTAGGCATCTTGCTTGATAATGAGAGGAATGGTTGCTGATGAGTGGAATGCCAGTGGTGGGTGTTTGCATCTCATTGAGTGCGAATGAAAGGAAACGATCAGAGAAAAATATCAGAGTTTGCTTCTTTATACATTTGGGTCAAGTGTGCTCCCAATAACCACCCATTTGAACCCGCGGGTAAATGAGTCATCAGGAGCACACCAACCACCCATTCAAACCCGTGGGTATAAGGGATAATTATAACCCAAGCAATACATGAGCGGAATAGGGCGACCTCTAGTGAGCAGACTTTGGTGGAAAGGGGCTTGGGTGCAAATTGCCACCTCTGCTCCTACAGGCATATAAGTTATACCACAGATAGCACTTCATCTTTAGCTTCCACGACTAAAGTCTACTAGACTGTACCCTTTCTCTTACCCCTGGCGATATCTTTCATTGTGTTAGAAAAGTTAATCCACATAAGATGCAAAGCGGGGAATTGATTGACTTGTTTCATACTAGAACAACGGCGAGAAGATCTACTCTAACAGATTCCTAGTACTCTATTGGCAGCTCATATTTGTTGGCAAAACTCATAAACATCTAAATTAATGAACTGCATCTCTTATCTTGATACTTATACCTGACACCAATATTGAGGCACTTCAATGACATGCCCAAAATACAAATGATCCTCCAAGTCTCACTTACAGCATTTAGCAGAATCAAATTTCTCCCATTGAAACTAATTCAAAAGGCAGTACAGCTAATGATGGAGAAATTTAACCAATAATAGTGTGAATAGACATCAAATCCTGTAATAAAACAAACCTGATCTTCGAGAAGCATTCCTGCATAGCCAGCTTTTATATACCCTTTGACAGTTCTCTTGACATTTAGTGCATTTCCATATCCATTATCCCCATCCCCAATTATAGGGATGGACACAGCTTCAGTAATTTCTTGCCCTTGATCCACCATTTCTCCATATGAAATAAGTCCAGTATCGGGCAACCCCAACTTAGCAGCTGAAATTCCAAATCCTTCAAAAGCGAGGAATAACATTCTCAAATCAGTTTTGTTCACATAAAAAGACAAGAAATAACATGGTAATAACTATAAGTTCAAAGGAGATTATGGATATACACAATATCATATGCAACCTGAATCACATTCTCAAATGTTAAGATTATCCATTAGATTATAAACCGCTCCATTTCATGCTTTTGTTTCTCCTTTTCCTATTAGGCTATTTAGTTTGGTGTTCAATTATGTCCTTTCAAAAATAGACTACAAAATGTTACAGGTTTCCCTTTTTACCCTTCGACCCCAGCAGGCCATCTCTTCCAACCCCATACAACCCATACAGGTGAGAGATTTTTCTGTTGGATTCCATTTGCATCAAAGCACCACCACCCAACAGGCCATCACCTAGGAAGGTTCGATTCCAACCCCCAGGCCCTCCTCCAGTTCGAGATTTCAACCATGGCATGTAGTTGTACTCATCAATGTGCTAAAAGGTTTTTCTCTGGAGAGTGAAAGCTCTCTAAAGTGGTTGACTTTTGCATTTGGGGACAAAATTTATGAAACTCAGGAAGTACTTTATTTCGAAGGGAAATTGAGGTTTGTAAACTTTTGATCTCGCTTCTTCAGTAAATCATCTCAGTTTTCCCCAAAAATTCCAATCAACTGCTTTCAGAAGTAATGTTCGGTGGAATTCACTCCACCCACTTGTACGTCATATCTCCTTCCACTCCTCGAAATTGTGAAAATGAGACGAGAACTACATTGACCCAAAAAATTATCTCCTAAAGCCAATTTCTCCCTTAAGTCTTTTCCAACATAATTTACTATTATTATTATTATTATATTTTAATCTGTTTTCATGTTCCCTCTACCTTTCTTCTTCAAACTTTATTGCCTCAGCCCCTCAACACCATCAACAAACCGCCCAAACACTTACCGCATAGGCACCACTTGCCCACAACCACTAATGTCACAGCACCACACACCACCACCATGACAATTACCCTACCAGATCAACCACCACCAGCCCCACCCTCCAACCAAACACCTTCCTTACCACCAGCTGTTACCCACAGCCACCACTGACATCATAGCACCACCACCACTACTACCCAACAAATGAACCATGCATCCACCCCCACTGCCCAACCGACCTCGAAACACCCGTCACCATCACCTGCAGGATCTAAATTAAACCAGATGCTGAGTTCATTGATGGAATCTAAAAAATAATGATTTGTGAACTCCAAGGAAAAGTTTCTTTAAAAAACCCAAATCCCAACAAGTCGAACTCCTTATTTTGTTGATATTAGGTCTACCTCGATCATAAAGACATTAATGAATCTCAACATCCATCATAGTCGGCATGCTTTAGTTGTCTATGGCCTAGATCTTGCTTCGTCATTGATCACCGCTTTCAACTTCCAGTATAGGGCAATATAAATTGATGCTTTAATATTGTATTATAGTGTGATATCTACCGACTAATAGTTTCCAAGCTTTACTGACTGAGATTTCTTTATATGTTGTTGGCAAGTGCTGTAGCACCTTCTGGAACCAATGTCACTCCACTAGTGCTGAGGTTGTCCCGTCATCCATATTGATATCATCAAATAATAAGAAAACCTCTAGGCTTATTATTCAGGAACTTGTTCAGAAATACCATAATTAGAAGGAACATAGAAGTATGTCGCCAGGTATTTGACCAAATACGATCCTCCAGTTCCTATAGAACCTATCACTAAAATACCCCTAGAGGGGGCTCCCACTATCTACCTTCTTCTCTTTATTGATTTGTTTGTGTTGCCCACTAGATGTTTGTTAACATGCTTCCATGAAAATTACTTATTGTGGCATACGCAATGCCTGTGCAAAAGTTAAGTCAGCAACAGGATATTCTTTAAAGACGAAAAATGGTCTACAAAACGTCTTCTAAATACATCCTTTAAACGAATCTTAAATTTTGGAAACCAAACATGTCTTATAAGGTAGTTATTTACTCTTTACATTTTTTGTTCTTTACCTTTTTAAAATGATCTTTTTATGTCAAGACTCAATATTCCAAGTAAGTAATAATGTACCAGTGGTGTTACACCAACTTCCAGATTGTAATTTCTTTATAAACAAGTATAAAATAAGAAAAAGTATTTCATGTGCTCGTGGTTGCTTTAACTTATGCACCATATAAATTTCTGCATTGAATGAGCACATTAATTTATATCAGAGCACCCTTGATCATTAGGGTGAGTCTTTCTTGATGTGAAACCAAGAGTTCGTAAAATAAAGGTTAAATATACAACCATGTAAACTTTTAACTTGACTGGTGTACATCATCATCATGACATGGTAAAAAAGCATGGAATTATGTACCCTAGTTCATGCAGGTAGGGTAACGCAACAATCAGAAATCACAATTTGACCTTTCTGTAGTGATGTTGTCCTCATTCCCTAAGCCTAAATCACATATTCAAACTTGTTTACTAAAGCGATTGATCGAAGAGGGAGCCTAGTGACAATAGAAACAGTTATAAAGCAAGAAAACATGTATAATATCTACGTGTTTTGTTAATTCTCCCATGGTTACCTCCTGCTTGCTTGGTTAGTTTTTACATGGTTGCTAGTTGAGCAGAAGCCAGAAGGTATAACAAGGGTGAGAAGACCTCCCAAGAAGAGGAAAGTTAAAAGCAACATCGATCCAATGATTAGCCAGTATATATATATATATATATAGAGAGAGAGAGAGAGAGAGATTGACAGGCTCTGCTCTCTCGAGAGGAGGGTAGTTAGCAACAACAAATAAGGAGGCTTTATGGAGTTGAAGGAAGAGAGAAACAAGGAATGGAGTCGAAAAGGGTTTGATTTTCAGGTCCTCTCTCACTTGTTTCATCCATCTTTGTCTAGCTGGAGTTCCCATATGAGCTTGGGACGAGATCCCATGGAGCTCCTAACTTGGGATCACAAAAGCGAGTTTCCGAGAGAGAAGCGTCACCATATGAGGAGTTTCCAGCAACTAAGGTGTGAACATAAATAATCTGACCTCAAATACTTGGTATTTGGAATAAGATAGTGGAATACCGCAAAGATCAATATCTTGACTCTAATGCATTTTTTGAGCCAAAGAAGAGGTAGGAAAAAGGACTTTCCCTTTGATATGTTATAAGCGAAGACATCAACTACAACAATTTTATGTTTCATATTCTGCAGTTAAATACAAAATAAATTGCTTTTTAATAGAGACCAAGAAAAGGTTCAAAACATTTAAATGACCAAGAAAGCCTAACTTTACAAATCACAACCACACCATACAAGCAACATCAAGCAGTTATAACCTTTGAAAATAGAAAGAAAAAGAAACTCAAAACATCAATATTCATGTGAAAACTGTCAGAATCATTGTAATTGTAAATACACTGATACAAGCACAGGCTTGGAAAATCAAAAAAACAAAGTAGAAAATGGAAGGTAAACCAGAACCTCCTTCAATTTGGCTTACTCAAGGAGAATTTCTTGACTATAACGGTGATAGAAATGACAGGGTGTAACAGACAGGTGGGATCTAGCAAGACGAAGGATTCCCAGACAATAGAGGCTCAAGGTTTCATTATCCTTTCATCTCATCCGTTTGTTACACCATGTCATATCTACCACTGTTGCATAAAAGTTTTTTACCAATTTGAGAATGAACCTAACTCCACAAATAACACAACAACTCTAAGCAATTTCATTTCATTCATTGCAATAGCATCTAAAATACGAAAAATATCCTACCCGTCACAAACATTAAGCTGAAAAATAGCTATAACAGTACTCCACTAGCTAAAAATTTGCAATTAATCCAAGAAAGTAGGAAAGACAACAGCTCAATCCTAACAAACTACCTCAAAGTCTCGGAAAAAGCCTGTAGTTGTCATAAATAGCTAATCTACAATGACACAAAGAACTGAGGGCCGTTTGGTACGGCGTTTGGACTATTGCATGACTGTAATTTTAGTCGTAATCGTAATCGTAATCGTTGTGGTAATCGTAATGAGTGTGTTTGGTTCATTGTTAGAGGATTCAACCGAGGTGTAATCATGATTAACTCCGGATTTTTTATTCAACCAACACACATTGCAACGAAATATAATAAAAATAACAAGACTAAAGTAGCCCCACACTACGCTACATTTCGCAATACAGATTTTAGTGCACATCAAATCTTCATATTTCTGGCACTATATTTCAATCTCTAGCATACGAAGAAATGAGTAGCGTTTATAACAGGATGTATAAAATGAAGAAAATAAATAAAGTTCAATAAGAACATAAAAACGTTTTCAAGCAAACATTATGAGGGAATCATGGGACAGTAGAACTCGGTAAAATTCTGTTCCCATATTTTTGGTCGCTAAAAACGTAATTCAGGGACCAATGACATATAGCGACAAAAAGGGGGTGGACCATTTTTATAAGGTGGATATATAGTCATTCACCCCCAAAGAAAACGCCAAGTTCGCCCATTGAGTACCTGAAGAAACGAAGACCACAATACGTACCACTCGTGAAGGCGAATTGAAAGCCGGCTCGCTCCACGAGCTTTGCACTGAGAGCGTCGAAGCAAGCTGGGCCCTGGTGAATCCCCGGAGAATCCAGAATCCGGCGAAGCGCCGTCGCCGGAGATTCTCCGGCCGGCGAGCTCCTCTCCCCAAAACGAGCCGAGATACGGCAGATTCTTCCACCAGTGCTGCGCGTGTTTGGTAATCCACGGATTGAATTGCTTGGCAGAGAGACCAGGCGGTTGGAATCGGAGACGTGGTGCCGGAGGTGAGCCGGTGACAGGTGAATCTGGCGGAGGTTGCTCAAGTCTCTGGTTATGGCTGACGGCGTCATGCTTTAGCTTGTGTGTGTAGTAGTACTGTGTGTGTACTGCCAATGTACATCGATCGTGGAAGGATCACTTCTCGTCTTGCCTTTAGCGACGGTATGATCTGAAATACAGCTCGTCTTCCTTCACATATGTATGGCATGCTTAGCGCCCGTTATCCAGCTCCGAGGGCATCCATTACAATAAGCAATAATTCACTTGAATATATATGATGGTCAATTTGTAACTTATATAACTTTGAGGAGAAATTTGTAAAATTGACTGAATTTAACCTTGTGCAAAATTCATATTAGTAGTTAATAAAATACAATTAACCAATACATATGTAACGTTGTGCTTCATTGAATGTTGAATTTTGACACGTCATCCCTAAACTCTACTTATTTGAAATGAAGTTCAAGAATTTGAATTTTTTTTCTTTTTTTATGGGAGAATATTCCATTCACACATGATTATACTAAGTCGTTCCGGCTGTTTTACTCATGCTACTAACATAAAAAAAAAAATAACATGTGAGTGCTCTCTCTCTCATAAATGCAGCAGTTAAGAGATTTTATAACAGTAAACCATGTCGCATCTATTTGCAAGATGCAATAAAGAAATGTAGCCAAATAATAGAAGTATTAAACATAACAAGGAAACAAGCTTTTATGCCAAACAGGCCTCACAAATTCTTCTAGCAAGCCAAAAAGGCACATCATACCAGACCTCAACGTGTCTACTGACGTGTAGCACGTGCATCCTATTATCATCCCTAGAACCTCTCAAGTACAAGGACATTCGAAATAAATGGTTGTTTGTCTCCCTACCAGCACCAAGACCACCATAACATAAGGGACGACCACACGACAATGCTAAGGTAAAAAATGAGCACCATTAAAACTAGTGTACCATCAAACCATTACTTAAACCCGTCCTTGAAAATAAACACTGAAAAATGTTGACCCCGCCAAATATAACCACTAACAATCTTAACCAACAAGCTCCCTCCGAGAACCATTAATTACTACCAAATGCAACCTTAAGGGTACCTTCACAACAAGAAGGAAGGGAGGTTACCAACTAGAAGGGAAGAGGAAAAAAGGTTGGATAGGGTGAGGGAACCTTACCGACATTGAAGGGAGAGAACTAATAAGGAAGAGATACCACCCCAACACTACACAAAAACAAACCGAGAGGGCAATTAACTATTAAAGAGGGCTTCAAGGGAACGAAACCTAGATAAACCATCCATTGGACCCTTCCATGTAATTTTTACTCAAGTTTTCTTACAAGCTTTTTATGAGGCTTATGTTAGCCCAACGATTATTTAACCTAGGTTTACATTTGATTTTGATTATTACAAACATTAATCATTATGTTGTCTAACCTGTACTGAGTTCATGAAGTAATATGTACTACCTCATATCATGCATACAGACAATTAGACGAGCAAATCAATCAAAGATACTCAACGGAACGCTTCAAAGATGGAATACTTCGATTGAATTGCACGATGCTTTCATTCCTTACTTTGTAACTAGACAAATAGAGTTGATCTTATCGATGACTATGACCTAAAAATTGTCCATAGATTTTCCTTGCATGCATAAACTTTTTTATACTTTGAAAATATGAAAATTTGCATTTTCAGGGGTACATTCGACTGCATTGGAATGCAATCGACTACAAGTTGGGCAGTGAGTTGTTACAAATGCAGTGGATTGCAATGATTTTCAGTAGCCTATTATAATCGACTGCATTGAAATACCGTCGACTACAGTTGAAAATTTTGAATTTCTAATGACTACTTTGGGAATACAGTCGACTGCAATGGTGCAATACAGTCGACTGCGTTTACCGTTTGGCACAGTTTATGCCCTACCTGCTTCCAAATGATCATATTAATTTCCACATCTGTATAAACTCATTTTGGGCATAGGTTTGATTCATCAATTGCATTCAAAGTCCTCTTATCTTGCAAATACTCAAAACTCAAAGCGATTATTCAATCTTTCTTAGTTTTCATTATTTTCTCTTTCAATTCAAGAGAGCATTTGTGTGCTTATATTTGAGAGATATACACTTTCACAAGTCATCAGACACTCATATCTCTTATTCTAGAGCTTAAACTTGTACTCATCTACTTCTTGAGAGTGAATCTTTGTACACAATACTTCATCTAAAACTTCTTGTTTCAAAGCTTGGGGTTGTCAAGCTTTGGGATTGTCAAAGCTTGTTCTTGATGTGGGTATAGCATCAAGGAATTGTAAGAGATTCGATCTTGACCCAATAAGAAAGATAATTCTAGTAGATTTTAGGGCATTTCAAGGGATTTCTTTAAAGGGGTAGACGTAGGCTTGAGGGTAATTCGAGCCAAACCATCTAAATCTAAAGCGTCAAGTATCTTTAAACCCTTATATATTTACATTATTTTCTTACACTTGTGTTGAGATTGGTTAGCTTGCTTATTTGAGATACTGTATGTGAGGTTTGATGTTTGAAGCTATCTAAGTGTTAATCATAATTTCTCAAGGTTTGTTGTCATTACTTGTTAATTTTTAAAGTAGTCTTAAAATCCTATTTAACCCCCCCCCCCTAATCGGGTTATCTTATTGGTTTTAAGTGGTATCAGAGTCTCGACTCTTGATATATTAGGTAATGCCAAGAGAGTTAATCGATCATGACTTACATTAGAGGAATGGAGGGTAGTTCTACCACTAGGCCTCCATTGTTTAATGGGACCAATTATAGTGTGTGGAAAGTTAAGATAAAAATATACTTAGAGTCTTAAGAGTATGAGATGTGAGATATCATAGAGAATGGCCCATTCGTTCCGACGAAGGTGGTTAACAAAGTTGAGGAGCCTAAATCCAAATCGGAGTATAGTGATCATGATTAGAAAATGATTTGTATGAATGCTAGAGTGACAAAATACATTATTTGTGCTTTAAACACTAACGAACTCAATAGAGTTATTATGTGTAATTTTGCTAAAAGTATTTGGGATACTTTACAAGTTACTCATGAAGGAATTTCACTTCTATGAGATTCCAAAAATGAACTTATTGTTTAGAGGTTACGAGTTATTCCAAATGCTTCCAAATGAGTCTGTTACGAACATGAATACTCGTTTCACTAACATTGTAAATCCTTTGAAGTAATTAGGTAAGGAATTTACTAATGGTGATCTCGTAAGAAAGGTGATTAGGTCTTTTACTAAGAGCTTGGGATGCAAAAATCACCGCCATCCAAGAATCAAAGAATCTTAACATCTTTCCTCTTGATGAATTGATGTGTTCGCTAATGACATACGAAATGCAACTCAAATCTTTTAATCAAGAGGACGTCAAGCCTACATCAGTTGCTTTTAAAGCTTCATTTTCAAATAATGAGCCAAGTGATGATGAAGAAGAATTTGATAAAGAGGATGTTGCAATGATTGTAAAGAACTTCAAGAAGTTCTTAAGGTTTAGAAGGAATGGTGTGAGACGACAGCAAAATAATAGAGATGAAGAGAAGCTTTGCTACAAATGCCACAAGCGGGGACACATAAAGATCAATTGTCCCATTTACAAAAGGGAGAAGAAGGAAAGAAAAGATGTATGGGAAAGAGTTAAAAGAAGACAACTCTCTAAGAAGGAGAACAAGGAGAAGGAAAGAGCAATGAATGTCGAGCATACTTCAACATGGAGTGACTTCGAATCAAGTGATGAAGATAATGAGAAGAATGAACAAGCAAATTTGTGCTTCATGGCAAATAATGAGGTAAGCTCTTCTTCTAGAAGTGATAGTGAGGGTGAAAGTTTCGAAGATACTTATGATAGTCTATATGAGAAATCCAAAAAAAAATTTTAAAAGGAACAATATATTGTTTAAATAATTACTCGAGGCTAATAAGCAAATGGAAAAGTTGAAGATGCAAAATAATGAGTTGTACGCCAAGAATGAAGCATTTCTAACTATTGATATGTGGAGCATGTGAATAATGATTTGGTAGAATTAATTGTTAACACTCCTAGCTCAAAACAAATCTCTTGCAATACTTTGACATTAAAAAAAAACAAAATGAATAAAAAACTTGAGATTGGTGATTTAAAAAATACTCTTGTAAAATTTGTTGATGGTCAAAACAACTTGGATGTCATGCTTGGACGCCAAAGAATTGGCCTAAACAAAGGCGGTGTTGGATTAGATCCCTTCACCTTGCCTCATAAAGTCTTTCAACAACAAGCTAGGTTGAATATTCATACAAAACAACTAAAGAACTATTGCACACCATTTATACATTACGGTTGCTGCAACAAAAAAGGGTATACGATTAATTATTGTGCTTGTAAAATTGTATATTTTAGAGGTTGAAAGAAAATATGGGTTGTGAAAGGTCAAGATTACAAATGTAAGACTAACACCCTAAGGACCCAAGAAAATATGGGTACAAAAAATTACTACTTGATTTATGTTTATATGTATGTCTCAAAGCAAAATCTAGTAGCAATAAGTGGATTCTTGATATTGGATGTTCAAGACATATGACCGGAAACATAATTCTTTTCACCTCGATCAATCTTAAAGAAGGAAGAAAGGTAACCTTTGGTGACAATGCACAAGGAAAAATCAAAAGTAAAGGTACTATTAGTACGGAACAATATTCAATTGAGAATATGGTATATGTTGAAGGCTTGAAGCATAATTACAAGAGAAACGGTTTATGCCTACGGTACTAAAGCGTTGGCATAGCTCAAAAGTATCATAGGCATAGCTCAAAAGTATCATAGGCATAGCTTATGCCTACAGTAGTATACCGTAGGTACTTCTTCCGATGGCATAGACATATGCCTGCGATAGCAAAGACATAAGCCAACAGTTGTTCCGTAGAGACATATATATGCTGAGTTTGGCATAAGTCCCTCACGCTAATGATTTTTAAAACTTTTGCCTACGAATGTGACGTAGTCTCTTCTCTTTTTGTGCCTACGGTTTTCAAGACTTTTACCCACGGATATACCGTAAGCCTTTTTCTCTCTGTGCCTACGGTTTTATGACTTTTGCCTACGACTGCACCGTAGGCCTTTTAGAGATATGCCCATGGTTTTTTTATTTTTACCTACGGAATTACCGTAGCCTTTTCAATCTATGCCTACGATTTTTAAGACTTTTGGCGATTAATATGTCATTGCCTTTTTTTTCCTCTTCACCAACAGTGTTTAAACTTTTGGCGACGGATATACCGTAGGCCTTTTTCCCTCTTTGCTATGTTTTTTATAATTTTTGGCTACGAATATATTATAGGCCTTTTCCCCTATGTACCTACGGTTTTTAGGACTTTTGACAACGGATATACTATCGACATTTTTTTCTCTTTTCTAGCATTTCATGTCGTTGGAATAGATACAAATCTACTGTTTTTTTTTTTTGGGTACCCACAGCACTTTTCATAGGCATTTCCTATTTTTCCTGGATACATATTTATTGTCACTAATTATTACATATAATTCATTTCACAACAGTGCACGGTATAAACATCGTTAAACCATAACAATATTATAATCCTCAATTACCTAATTTAGAGATGTCAAAGGGCCGGGCTTGGGCCGGCCCAGCCCAAGCCCGTCGGGCCTGCTGTGGGGCCGGGCCGGGGCCGGGCCAATGGGGGCTGCCAACCGGGCCGGGCCGGGCCGGGCCTGCCGAAGGCAAACCTAGGCCCAGTCCAGGCCCAGGCCCTAGGCCCAATAGCTAGGGCCGGGCTTGGGCCGGGCCCGGGCCCTTTTTTTTTTTTTTTTCTTCTTGTTATTCAATTTTAAATTTCATCTCTAGGCAATATTCACAATTTAACGAACCTAATCTTTATCCTTTTATTTCATTATAAGTAATATACATATATATGTATGTATGTATATACATATTTATTTGTTAGCCATTATATTTTTTATTATATGTTAAACATTTTCATACTCTTCTTGATGAGCTTTATTAATAAAATCTTAACACATAACAATTTATATAGAAAAATAATAAATGTATTCATAGGCCCTCCTCCTTTTATCCGGGCTTGGGACCGGCTGCTTGTAAACAAACAGGCGAAGTTACCTATTTTTTTATATATACGAAAAAATATATATCTTGCTTGTAAAAATTTATTTTATATATATGGAAAAAAAAGTATATTTTGTGAAAAAATTTATTCTTAAAATTCTAACAATCAAAATAATAATGAATGTCTATCCAAAATATCAGCAATCAAAGATCAAGAAATCTGCAACGTCAACCAAAAGGATCAAAAGAGGAAAATAAAAACAAATTACCTAATCATCCAGAAGTACTTCAATATCCGAGTCACTGCTCTTCCTATCATCAATCGGTTTATCTTGCTCGCGGTATTTCGCATCAAGATAATCCTTCCAACATACACATAGCTCGAGCGACTCGGGGTTAAGACGACTCCTCCTGTCATCCAAAACCCTCCCGCTAGCTGAAAATGCCGACTCTGAAGCAACCGTGGAGGCTTGCACTGGCAGTACATCCCGTGCAATTTGGGATAAAGTTTTATACATGTTTTGATTTTGTTTCCAAAAATTTAACAAATTAAAATTAACCTGTTCTTGCCTTGATAAATCAGAATAATGATCAGTATTTGCATATACACCAATCTCATTAAAAGAGGAAAAAGTATACGAACCTGCCGAATTAGAAGTACCTTCACCTGGTAGTTGTCTTGCTACTAGATGTTCAAAGCCCTTAAGGTATGGCGCATAATACCTCTCAACAGTGGATGATGATGTAGCTCGCCCGCGCACGTCAGCAGAATTACGATAGACGTTGAACAAGTCCTCAAACCTCTTGCTCACTTTTGCTGTGAATGCGGTTGTCTCCTCTGCTGTGTAGCACATTAATTTCGATATCTCTTGTATCGAGGCGTTCACGCCATGCAACTTTAACCTAGGATCTAAACAAGTAGCCACAGTAAAAATAACAGGCAGCTTACTCCAATATTTATTAAATTTTTGATCCATCACTTTTACTATTTCCTTAAAGGGTCCTATATATCTCCATTTTGTTAACATTGTAGCCATCTTCAGAATTTCTATTACAGCGAGAGGAGAGGTGGGATAGTACGTACCAGACAATAAATTGGTAGACGTGTAGAATACCTCCAAAAATTCAGCTAGGTATGTGGCCATCTGCCATTCCTCTTGAGTTGGCAAGCCGGCTGGGAACTGGGTTAGTAGAAAATGCGTATAGACTTCTCGGTATGCCAGAATGTGTAAAAGCATGTGGTATGTAGAGTTCCACCTGTGGACCACATCTGTAACTGCTCTCCTGCGAGGCATATTATATTGAACACACAACGTTTTAAATTGTTGTGTTCTCGGACTCGAGCTATTAACATACGCTGTCATACCCCTCATTTTGAGAAGAATATCTCCTGCAGCAGCTAAACCATCTTGAACAATTAAATTAATAATGTGACAAACACAGCGAACATGAAATAATTCACCATTAAGTACAGGTTGAAGCGTCTCCTTTAAAGCTGCAACAGCAACTTTATTATTAGAAGCATTATCAAAACTAACACTCATAATCTTATCCTTAATTTTAAATGTGGTGCATGCTTTTAATATAAGAATAGCAATGTTCATTCCATCATGCGGATAAGGGAAGTGCTCGAAAGCGATGATTCTCTTGTGCATAACCCAATCTGCATCAATCCAATGAGCGGTCACACAAGAATAACTAACAAAAGTAAAGGAGATTGCCAAATATCAGAAGTAAGACTAACTTTACCTTCAAATTTATCGAAATAATCGATAAGGCGTGCTTTAGCAGCATTGTACTGTCGGAGTGCATCGGATCTAGTTGTGTTTCTATGAACCTTTTTGTACAAAGGTTGAACGTATGTGTTCATATATCTAGAGTGCTTAGGATTATCGGCAAAAGAAAAGGCTTGTTCATCATGAATAACAAATTCAGCGAGACCGTCTCTTTGCTCTCGCTGATTATAAACAAATAACTTACCGTCAAAAGATAACTGCGTTTGGGTAGGTTCGACGTGGCCTTGTCGAGGTGCACACAGAGGGTAATGCCTGTTAAGATGTCCATTACCACTACCAGACGAAAATAATTTAGCGCAGTACTTACATCGAGCTTTTCGGATGCCGTCCACCGTAACTACATCGAAATGATTCCAACACTCGGCTTTCTTTTTTTCCCCTTTTGGACTTCTGGCTCATTACCGGAGGCATTGCTCGGCCCTTCTTCATCATGACCAGGCATAGGGTTGAGATTATGCCACGGAGTAGTAGCTTCGCCAACCGAGCTGCGTCCTTGACTATAATGCGGGGGGTCTTCATCAGGCGTGTATTCAAAATCTGGAATGTTTTGATTGAACTCCCAATTGGCTTGGGTATCTATCATACAGCCTGTACTCATTCGTCCAGGAACGAATGGTTGTGTTGGTGCTTGGATTGGTGTTTGTGATGGCCGTGGCGCTGGCGCTTGTGCTGGTGGTGGTGCTTGCGATGATGATGATGTTTTTCGTGATGACGATGCACGCCTCATTTTCTTCAATAATCCAGCCATATTTCGAGCTAAACTTTGTAAGAGTAACTAAATACACAAGTATAAGAGTAGTAATAAGAAATAACAATTAAAAGAATGAACGAGTAACAAATATTAGAGAGTTAGTAATTAAAAAGAATTTAGCAAGACTAGTAATTAATAAACGAGAGTACTAATTAGTAAATACTAGTAGTAATTAGCAAGAGTAGTAATTAAAAAGAATTTAGCAAGACTAGTAATTAATAAACAAGAGTACTAATTAGTAAATACTAGTAGTAATTAGCAAGAGTAGTAATTGGAGAGGAAAATAGTAGCAAAGCTTGTAGAAATATAGAATGTTTAGGTAAGAGAGAGTAAGAAGATTGGTGTGAAAAATTAGAGAGAAATGGTGTGAATTTATAGATTTTAGAAACTTCACAAAAGACCAAAATACCCCTACAAACTATCCGTTTATAGTTGTTGGGGAGGGTAAGAGTGTAAAGGAGTTGAAAAATAAGGTTAGACTAAAATACCCCCCAAACTAGCCGTTATATTGCTGTTGGGGGGGTAAAAGTGGAATTTTGGAAAAGGGGTGGAAGAAAGGGGGGAAAAACAAAAAAATTCAAACAAGTGGGGCCAAAACCGGGCCAAACCCGGGCCGCATACCGGGCCAGCCCCGGGCCAGATCCGGGCCGCAGACCGGGCCAGCCCCGGGCCAGATCCGGGCCGAAGACCGGGCCGCAGACCGGGCCAGACCCGGGCCAGACCCGGGCCGGGCCAAACCCGTTTTCGGGCCGGGCCGGGCCGGGCTTTTTCACAGCAATGGACGGCCTGGTCCAGGCCCAGGCCCCAGGCCCGCTGTGCTGGGGCCGTTACTGTTCACCGTCGGGGCCGGGCCAGCCCGGGCCAGAACCGGGCCGGGTCGGGCCAGCCCGCGGGCCGCCCGGCCCGTTTGACAACACTAACCTAATTGCATAGAAAAGACATCAATATGACCATTAATTGCAATATCATCACAAAATGTTTCACTATCATCATCCTGACGAAGATTCTAAAATTTTTCATATTTTACTTTAACAATCTTAATGTCCACGAAATAACCTAATGCTAATGAAGCATATAAACCAACCACACTCGAGTACAAACCATGAACAACTCAAGGAAACTCGTCTTCATTTCTATTGTTTGCTTCTTGCTCCTCGCTCCTCGCCATCATAACTATCCTATAAAATGGGACGCGCTAATTACTTATTATTCAACTGGTACAAAACAAGAATGTATATCATGTTTTTCATAGACAAAAAGAACAACATAAGCTAAAAAATAAGAGGCGAAGAGTAATATCTCACTTATCAAATAACATCTCCTCTCTCTACCTCTCCATGTCACCAATCAACTAACCAATCAAATAACAACTCATCTCTCTACCTCTCCATGTCATCAATCAAATAACTTCATAGCAAAGAGCATCATCTCATTCATCAAATAGTGACATACCTTCGAGTATACATATACAGAATCCCATTGGCTCATCACTGATTAAACTCCGCAAATTAACTCTAAAAGTCTTCATTTACCAATAGATTGAAAGTTTGACACCAATGGAACTCCATCAGTACAATTGATTCAAACCACAGGAAGTGGATGTCACCTGAGTATTTAAAGGCCTTTGAACTTGACTCTAGCTTTGCATGAAATTCGCGTCGAACTCGTCCATCATAGACTTCATTTTGTTGAATTCTTCCAATTGAGATTTCATGCTCTTGAATTCTTCTAATTCAGACTTCATCGTGTTCAATTCGTCTAACTGAGACTTCATTGCATCAACTCCAGCCGCTTTCTCTCTCAGCACAACGAGCTCATCCATTAAATCTGGCCCAAGCTCAGTAGTAATCCTTCGACTTCTGCCAAAGGTGTTTGTAATATTGGCCCCCAAACTCATGCAACGAACTCTGCCATGGCCATCTTTACCACAGGTGCGTGAAAGTATGTCATCGCGACCAGTAGCTAATATGTTGGGCCCATATGTTGACATTGCATCAGCATCTTGTTTCTTTTTTATTTCATCCTAAGAGACAAAAACCCTTGAGAAAATTACCAATTTCACCAAAAACCAAAATGGGAATCAATGACCATATATAACAACAAGACATGGATCTAATGTAGTATGTGACTTTATAAAAAGACAACTAGAGAAATCTCTTTTGGAACTTTAGATCCCACTTAAGTTAGCAATGACAACCCGAAAAGAAGATAAGCATGCATACACATACAAGGAAGAAATGTAAATATTTCATCGAACCTACCCTTAGAGCCCCCTGAACTCCGATGTAAAATCTGATGAGTTTCAAATAAATACACGCTTCTCCAATTCAAACAACCACATTAGTCTGCACGACATGATTGTAAATCAAAGGTTATCAAGCAAACCGATAGTATATCATCTGACTGACACACACACTCTAAATGACTTGAGAAGTTTT
Organism: Escallonia herrerae; assembly: GCA_033070095.1. Classification (NCBI taxonomy): domain Eukaryota; kingdom Viridiplantae; phylum Streptophyta; class Magnoliopsida; order Escalloniales; family Escalloniaceae; genus Escallonia; species Escallonia herrerae. The sequence goes on along the minus strand of JAVXUP010001154.1, from coordinate 146,978 downwards.
GGAAGCTAAAAGGTACCGCTACAGTGCAGGTGTCAACCTCTCATATTGCAAATGGAAGAATTTAGCTTAAGATATATCAAGTTTACTACTTTGAAGATGATCATCTCAACAGATACAAATGACCGATAGAGCATGGTAGATGGGCACCTTCGTAGGTAACATGGTATATAAACTCCCACTAGACCATATTGAGGTAACATTGCACTTAAGGTCTGGACAAACTGTAAAACCATCCAAACAGGACAAAACTAGGTACCAACGAAATAAAAAATGTATGAAATCCTCAGAGGCTGCCTTCCAAGTTAACTAACCACTTACTCCACACTAAAAATCACATCAGCGGCGGCCGCAAGGTGGGAAATTGGGTTGACATATGGGAACTCCATGTTAAAACAAAGTGAGAAATCGGGATATATGTAGGGTATAGCTCAAAAGTGCTAAGGAATCACATTGTATGTGAAACCATAATGTATAAAAGTAGTATATAACAAAAACAAAATTTATGTAGTACCTCCTTCCGGATAAATTGAGTTGTAATGCACCTCTGTCCAAAAGCTAAAGAAATAACTGCATAGAATCTACAACAGCGAGGGCAGCGAGAAAAGCAGCGGCGGAGATGGCATGTGATAGAGGGGTTGTGTCATGTTTGTGTTTGTGTGATGATATATATATATATATATATATATATATATATATATATATATATATATATATATATGGTTATCAGAACAAATTTGTGCTTATCATACTAATTTGTACATCCTAATTTTTATGCCCCCAATTTTTCTCTGATAATGCCCGCCTAATTAATCTGCCAATTTTTACCCCTAATTTTTCTAATAAGTTTTCATACCTGCCTAATTAATCTGCCAATTTTTACCTGTTAATTTTTCTTTGATAAGTTTTCATGCCCGCCTAATTAACCCTCCAATTTTTACCTGCTAATTTTTTCTGATAAGTTTTCATGCCTAATTAACTTGCCACTTTTTTCGCCGATCTCCACGATTGTGAGTCATTTTTATATGATCAGAAAAAATTTATGTTTTTATACTAATACGTGCTTCCTAATTTTATGCCCACTAATTTTTTTGTAAGTTTTCATGCCCACCTAATTAACCCTCTAATGTTTTCCAAGTTTTCATGCCTGCCTAATTAACCTGCCAATTTTTACGCCAATCTCCACGATTGTGAGCTGTGGGCTTTGACCTTCATGAATCATCTGGAATATAAGTCAACAATTTGCATAATAACACGTGTATCAACGGTCATTGTGTACCGTTGACTTTTCCTCAGCACCCACCTCCCAACCGTTCCCCCTAGCATCATGGCTGCCCCCCGCTCCCCTTCCTTACAATCTTTCCACCACCGCACAAACTCCTACCAACCTTCAACTACCAATTGATCAACCCACGTCCCTACCACCCCCTACTTATCATCCACCAAACCCCCTCACCCACACACAAAGAGACACATAAATACCCCGTCTGCCCCTCCCCCCAACCACTTGATCATCGCCATCAACTTTCATGCACAACTTAATTGTTTAAAATTGGAGACTAGCCGGCCACCATCACATAAGAATTAAGTGCAGTGTGCTATGTGTAGGAAGCAAAAGAAAGGAGATTGAGGGATAAGATAACTCTCAGAATAGTAGAGGTAGTTGGGTTTCTACTGTTGCAGTTGGATTTATCAAAATAAATTGATATAACGGGCACCATCACAATTGCGGTTGTCGAGTCTATCACCACCGTCATTGGTGATTAGTTGATGGAGCTCATGGTTGGGCAATCAATGGGTAGTGGGCATGTGCATAGTGGAGGTAGTGAGTATTGATTGTGGCAGTATAGTAGCGATTAGTGTCGGTGGGCAATGAAGGGTAATCGGTGGGCAGTGGAGGTGGATTGGCGGTTATCGTGACTGAGGCGAGTACAATTTATGAGCTAGGTTGTCGTTGCTACTATTGTTGTTGTTGTTGTATAGTAGTGGTCAATATGTAAGATGTTAAAATGGGCAGTTATTATTTCAAAAATTAAAGTCATAATTTTAGCCAATTTGCTTGTGACAACTAATATTTGCTTTTAAGAAAAAATTTAAAATCTTAAGAAAATAGATTAAAACTTTGGAAGCATACTAGCTATCAATCGAACCTAAATACATGTATCCATTGGCATAACAAAACTTGTGCCCCCTGACCTTTGTTGCCGTTAGCATAATAAGACTTGTGCCCATGGGCCCTCGTATATCGTTGGCATAACAACACTTATGCCCACAGGCCCTTCTGTACCGTTGACATAACAACGCTTGTGCTCAAGGGCCGTTGTCACCGTTGGCATAACGACACTTATGCTCACGGGCCCTTGTGTACCGTTGGCATAGCAACACTTACGCCCACAGACTATTATTACCATTGGCATAACAACACTTGTGCCTACGGGCACTTGTGTACCGTTTGGTTTTTTGTCACTATAGAGCTCTTTCTTATTGTGTAATTTGCTAACTATTAGTCAATTTAGTGATAAAGGCTTTAGAGTAATCTTTGAGGCTTCTCATTGCATTGTATAATATGTGAAGAATAATGAAACAATTTTGGTAAGAAGTAAAGATGATAATGTTTAGATATTCCATTTCTTTTTGGCATAGGTGTGCTTAGACATCTTCAAGATTTTCATTTAGAACGTTTTATCGATAGAGATATTGTTCTATACTATCCTGATTTCATCCGTATATTCTATGCAAATTTGACTTGGAGTATATCTAGTGAGTCTTGTACACTCACATCTTTCATCCATGGGCATCGTATCACTTTTTCCCAGTCACGTCTAGCCACTATGTTGGACCGCCCTAATACTGGCTTCTCATTCACCCTTGAAATGATCGTTGTAGTCGATCAATCATAATGACTGGCCTTTTCTATCAAGGAGTAGCTTCAGCAAACTCTTCACTGACGCCATGTTAGAGTTGCGAGCAAGCCCAACCTTTGTGACCTTCCTCCTCTTTTTTGACTTTTCCATCTCGTCATAGCACATAATGTCATTCCTCGAGCCGGCAGTCTTTCACTAGTATCTTATTTAAAAGTTCAGCTCTTGACATTTTTTTCTCTCTGTTACACAGATTAACCTCCCTCATCTCATTATGTTGAACATGATTAGGAGCGCCTCGCATCCTACTTTAGCTATATCTTATGGCCTCTTACTAACTCTTATTTTTTTTGCCCTTGACATACCTCTTCAGGGTGAGTACATTGAGGTGACTCGGCACAATATTCTAGATTATTCTACACTTCGTAGGAAGCCTCTTAGATGGACGTAGCTGATTCTTGCATGAGCCTGACATGGACCGTGTTATAGAAGATGAGGATGCTGATGCTCGTGGAGGTGCTGGTGACGGGGATGCTCGTGATCCACCTCCATTGGTTATGCCGAGTAGTCACGAGGTAGGACCTCTTTCGGCTATTCTGCTACCGGATATGAGGTGATCATAGCACGCTTAGATATGATGTAGCAACAGCATGCCGGTTTCAGTCAGATAGATCTCGCTCATAGTCAGCTCAGTCGCCGCCTTTCTCACATGAAGGATGATTGGGCAGTTTCCTGAGGAGGACTTATTTCACCCACCACCTCCACCGTCAAGTCCTTGACCTGGGCATATAGTTAGTGTTTTATGTATATGATTTTCAACTCTATTATGACTTAAAACTTATCATGGATGATACTCGTATTATTGCATTAGAACTTTGGTTTCTCTGTTAAATTAGCACTTTGATTCATGCTTATTTTGCTGCACATCTAATTCCTACTATGCTTCCTTTTATGTGCTATTTTGTTACATGTGCTTGGTACACCTCTTGATGGTTACTCAAGTACTTATGCCTCTTGATTGAATGCCCTTGTTGGTTATATTGATTATCCATGAATGGATACATATGTTGATCATTATCATACACACACAACCCTTGGTCTTTTTAATGATGTCAAAATGGGAAGAAAATTGTTTATTCATACTTGTGTGAGTTTGATATGAGCATCTATTGCTTAAGATATGAGGAGCTTATCGTCATGATTTTTCTTATCTCCCATGACCCCTTATGGTTTATAATGATTGAAATTGAGATTGCCATGCTCTATTGCGTATATTATCTTATAAATTTCATATTATTTGAATCAATGTTTGTCATCCTAAAAAATGGGGAGATTGTTAACCCTACGGTTATTTAACCTAAGATTACATTTGATTTTAATGATAACCAACATTAATGTTTATGTTGTCTAACATGCATTGAGTTTATGAAGCAATAGATACAATGTCATACTCATGCAAACAGATAATTAGACGAGCAAATCAATCAAAGATACTCAACGGAACGCTTCAAAGATAGAATACTTCGATTAAATTGTATGATACTTTTATTCTTTACTTTGTAACTAGACATAGAGAGTTGATCGTATCGATGAATGTGACATAAAAATTGCCCATAGGTTTCACTTGCATGCATAAACTATTTCATACTTTGAAAATAAAGAAAACTGCATTTTTGAGAATCCAATCGACTGCATTGGAATGCAGTCGACTGCAAGTTAGGGGAGTGAGTTGTTACAGTCGACTGTATTCCAATGCAGTTGACTGCAATGATTTTCAGTAACCTATTACAGTCGATTGCATTGGAATACAGTCAATTGAATTGGAAAATTTGAATTTTCAACGGCTACTTTGGGAATACAGTCGACTGCAAAAGTACAATACAGTCGACTACATTTACTGTTTGGCACATTTAATGCCCTTCCTACTTCCAAACGATCATATTAATTCCCACATCTATATAAACTCATTTTGGGCATGGTTTTGATTCATAAATTGCATTCAAAGCCCTTTTATCTTACATGTACTCGAAGCTCAAAACTATTATTCAATCTCTCTTAGTTTTCATTGTTTTCTCATTCAATTTAAGAGAGTTTTTAGTGTGAGCTTACATTTGAGAGATATACAATTTCACAAGTTATCATACACTCATCCCTCTTATTTTAGTGCCTAAACTTGTACTCATCTACTTTTTGAGATTGAATCTTTGTACACAATACTTCATATAAATTTTCTTATATCAAAGCTTGGGGTTGTCAAGCTTTGGAGCTTTGGGATTGTCAAAGCTTGTTCTTGATGTGGGTATAGCATCAAAGGATTGTAAGAGGTTTGATCTTGACCCATAAGAAAGATCATTCTAATGGATTCTAAGGCCTTTCAATGGACTTCTTTGAAGGGCTGGACGTAGGCTTGAGGGTAATTCGAGCCCAAATCATTCTAGTGGATTCTAAGGCCTTTCAAGGGACTTCTTTGAAGGGCTGAACGTAGGCTTAAGGGTAATTCGAGCCGAACCATCTAAATAGCAAGCGTCAAGTATCTTTAAATCCTTATCTCTTTATATTATTATCTTATACTTGTGTTGAGATTAGTTAGCTTGCTTATTTGAAATATTGTGTTTGAGGTTTAGCGCTTGAAGCTATCTAAGTGTTCATCATAATTTTTCAAAGTTTGTTGTGATTACTTGTTAATTTTTAAAGTAGTCTTAAAACCCTATTCACCCTCTCCCCCCTCTAGGGTTATCTTATTGGTTTCAACTTTCATATATATCTTTGTGAGCTTTCTTTTTTAGCTTTCCAGAGCTTCTAGATAGGGCTCCATGAGCTCTCTTTATAAGCTAATTGAAGGCTTCCATGTACACGAGATAAGTCCTCCACGAGGCTTTTAAATATGCTATCTACGCAGGCCCTCTTTCATAAGCCCTCCGCTAGGCTTCCATATACAGGGTTTTCCTTATAGACCTCTTGGAGGCTTTCGTATATGCTTTCCCCTAGATCTTGTTATAAGCCCTCCAAAAAGCTTCCATATATGCTATTTGTAATTTTTCTTTAGAAGCCCACCAGAAGGCTTTAATATACGATATTAGTAAGCTCACTCTACAAGCCAACTTGGAGACTCCATATACTCTTTCAGTGAAAGCTCTTTGAAACAAAAATATGAGAATTATTGTTCTGCAACTCGATTGAACATTACATCTATGATAAAAACATTCGTATAAGTTGATAAATTTAGAGTCAATGGCTTTTTGGCTAGAAAGCGGACTGTCAACTTTTTGATAACCCTAAAAGAAACGGCCCATACAATATAATTTCATGGCAGAAACATTTATAAAGAAGGTTTATTTTCTTTTTTTTTAACAGGTTATGTATCTTTACTACATTTGTTTTTCTTTTTTGGGTAAAGAGTATTTCCATAGGCATCAACCTATGGAATGCATATCTATAGTAGCGGATTGTTAGAGGGGTTAGGAGCCCCTTTTAAAATTTTGGTGTTTTTCACTTCGGTGTACTTTCTGATGTAGATGCTGACAAAAGTTTTTGGAAGTTCATCTTCTTTGGCCCTTTAAACGGACTTTCGGTTTATCTCAACCATTTTTGACTTAAAATTCCTCTACCACTTAGGCTTTGACATTTAATGAAGCAACAAGTTTTAATTCTTCGGTTGCGGGTAAAGATGGAGGCTCTTGGACATTCATAAATCTTCTCTTGACCTTTAATTTAGTGATAACTAATAAACGATTAATTCTCGTTAAAGAAACTATAAGAGCGATTAAAACATTAACAAAAATTCATGCAACAAAAGACCCTTCATTTATCAATTAGAGTTAATATATTGTTTGGTGAGAACTTTTGCATTATGACACAATCCCTACGTCATTTGATTTGGCCCTTGTCAAATAAAGGCCCATGTTATGCCCGTATAGATCTATGATGATTATAATATCAACTAGTGCATGCAGCTCTAAAGTAACGTATAAAGATATTTTCTATTAAACATTTGATTGTATACATGCTGATGAGCTAGAGTAAAGCTTGATTATTGTAATATCTCGAACTTGGGGAGCCGGTTAAATTACCATTTGGGCTCCGAAAAATAAACGGGCGGTAATTTTGAACAATGCTCAAGTATTAGTAGAGTATCGATGCTTAAAATAATTTTGGGGGAAAATGTAAAATTTGAAATCTTGGGGGCATTTTCGTAATTTTGGAAAACTTTGGGGGCTAATTGTAAATTAATGTTTCTAGTGATGAAAAATAATTAAATGGGTGGTAGTATATGTTTCATTGACATTTAATTTAATTAATCAAGATTAGATCAAATTTCAGGCTTTGTTGTAATTATAGAAAGTTTGGGGGTCTTTTTGTAAATCTGTAAAGTTTGGGGGCATTTGTGTAATTTTATAAAATAATTTTAGAAACCATATTTTTATAAGTATGACACCTCCTCCTTGGTTAATGACTAAGCTAAACAAATTATTTAATATTAGATTGGATAATGACTTCAAGTGAAGAAAGGAGGAAAAAAAAGGGGGAGAAGAGGACCTTTCCATTTCGAGAAAGGAACAAAAAAATAAAAACAGAGAAACCAGATGAAAGAAGAACAGGAAACAGAGATTCGGGGGGGGGGGGGAGAAGAAGAAGAAGAAGAATTCGATAAGAATTTCACAGAGAGATAAATAGGCCTCTTCAAGGGTATTTCTCTACCCATTTTAATTGGGATTTCAGCTGTGTATGTCTATGTTTAACACCGTGAGTGAGCATGTGGGTATACTGCGTGTGTGTGTTCTTCATGCGCAGGAGGTGGACGGTGAATATTTTTGGTGTAATATTGTGTCTGGAGGGATTACAATTATACATGAATTGAATTGGATGAAATTAGGAGTAGTTTAGGTGTACCCGAAGGTTGTTGTGTGTGAGTTTGTGCGTGTTTCAGTGTGTTTCGTGAGTGTGTGTTCTACGGGGTGAAGTATGTGTATTATGTGTTAGTTATATGTTAGAATGTAATTTGGAAAGATTTAGGTAGTTGGAAGATGGGTGGAATGTGTGTGTTTGTAAACTGTGTGTGTGTGTGTGTGTGTGTATGAGAAGCGTGTGTCACGGCTGAAGGTTGAAGATGAAGTAGGTGTACGAAAGGTGAAATACTATGTGGGATTAATTTGAACAGTATTCGTAATTGTCGCTAAAAATAGGAAATTAATTTAGGCAGTTTTCTATAAATTTTTATAAATGGTTAGGCTCAAAATTAGGCAAAAGCTAAAACTGAAACCCCCATTATTTTTACAAGTCCTATGCTTTGAAATGTTTTGAGAATTTTTGGTATCCGCAAAAGGTGCAAATTTTGGGTACCGACTAAAGAAATTTATCAAATTATTTAACCTAGTAAACCAATTTATTTTAATTTGAACGTTTTATGGAAACTCTATTTTACTGATATGATTCATTATCTAAACTTTTGTGTCATTTCGAGGCCGATAGGTATTTTTTCACGAAACTGACTTCTTAGCGCTTGGTCTGGACACTAGATCAAGATTTCCTGGCGAAAATTCTCTAAATTACCTTTTAATCTAGAAATGATATCAGGATGCTTAAAATATCATTTTAAGATATTTTGAGATTTTTTCGATGCCGGAGACCCCAGGGGTATTTTGGTAATTTGCCACCATGATGGGGTATTTTGATAATTTTACCCATAAAGGGTATCTTGAGTAAAGTTACATACGGTAAGAATATTTTAGTGATTTGACTTACAGAAAGATCATTTTGATGATTTAAGTATAACGGGGGTATTTTGGTAATTTGCCACCCCTTTTGATAATTTGACCTAAGAAAAGTATTTTTACATAAATTCACATATGGGAAGCTTATTTTAGTGACTCTACTTAAGGGGTTTTCCCTTTAACGAGAGCACCTGTCAATTTTAGCATGTATTTATAAGATAAGTCGACCATTTACTTCAAGATCTATTCTCTTTTTCTTTCACGTTTTGTTATTTAGAATTTAAGGTAATGGTACCTACTCTTTAGACATGCCTATCTCTACATATAGAGGGGAAGATCACTGAAGTTTTCTTATAAGAAAAGCATCTCAATTCCTTATCAACAAATGTCATTCCACTTTACAAAAGTTATCTCTTAACTTAGCATTCAAGTTTAAACCCTTAAGATTACCACGAACAGGGCATGGTGGGCCCAAAACATGGATGGGAGAGGATGTATGAAAATGTCGGTGTATATGGTGTGAGGCTAAGGTGTATGCCGCGAGACTGTATAAGCTGTAAGGATAATTGGCTGCGAGGCTGATGAGATCTTGGCCTAGGATCAACCAACAAATCAATGTATGTAACTAGGTTGAAAAAAAGTGACTGACTACCAAGTGCGAGATAAAATGCTCATAAAGCACGAGGTAAAGTCATAAGGCTCCTCATTTTATCATTGAACTAGTGGCAAAAAATATTAAACTGTTGCACTGAATACGGGCATGCAAGGTAGGTCATGATAATCAATGGATCCTCATCAGGCTACTGAGAATTGAATACATCGGGCTAGGAGATTCGAGAATCGAAGGGTCATCAAACAAGCCATAAGGATGTGAACATGTCGTGTCATGATGTAGGAAGCTCCAAAGATGCATAGACCATTCTTTCTTTCTTTTTTTTTTAATTTAAGTTTCTTCGACCTTTTAAAAATTAAATAAAAAAGCATTTATCTCTCTTAAACAAGCATAACCTTAAGGAGGACCTTACATATGGGACACAATGTAGGCCATGGTATGGGCTAACAAACAAATGGTAATAAGGCTGAAAACCCAAATATGAAACCAAAGCCCCGAATGTGTGCCATGGAGACCGAGCTTTGATGGTGACTAAGCTGCCTACCTATCCCCAATACGGATATCAGGTTGGACGTAGTTCAATATGAACATGATGTGCATCTATTCTTCAGACCTAGTCAGTGGCAAATCTATGTTTGTCGAATCTTGGCAATCATTCTTCCACGTCTTCCCATTTTTTAATTTTTTTTCCGCTGCTTTTTCTTTTGCTTCTCCCATTTCTTTTTCAATATTTCTTCAATATCAAATGATCATAAGATTCAAAACATCTTTTCTGTTACCAGGGGTTTGGTTCCTTTGAGAAAGAACCATTTCCATTTTGGGTTCAACAGCAATACTGAGGACATAGTCATACATAGCAGGACCTACCCTTCACATAGGCTTCCAAAAGGAAAATCTGAACTGTTTAGGCTCACAGGGGTACAGAGTGGATATATCCAGCATGAGGTAATATCTAGCATGAGGTAATTTGAGGTAATCAGGATGATACGTGGTGGCGAAACCATGGCCTCCAATCACCGGGAATGCTCATTTCAAGAAGAGTCAAGCAAACCTATATTCTCTCTTTTTGAAATTTTTTTTTTTTTGTTAATGTCTTTTGGTGCCCTAATTGTAATATCCCATTCTCAATTTAAGATTACAGCTAATTACGATAAATTTACTTACATAATAAGCGGCCATTGCTCCTTTGGTAAGACTTCACCGTTTAGCGATGATTTAGTTGTATAATTGGAAACAGTGATTTTGAGATTTTCAAGTTTGACAGAGCTTTTGATTTAAGAATATTGATATTTGAGGTAATTTTCCTTGGTGGATAAAGTGAGTCAAAGCGAGGGTTATGATGGGAGATGAGATCAGGCATAATAAAGAGTAACAATCTAGAGAACATCAAATTTTGAGGATAAAATTTCTTAAAGGGAAAGATAATGTAACACCCCATACTTAATTTTATGCTGATAAGTTACTTTAATTGCTTGGCCTATAGGTTAAGATTTTAAGCGACAATTTTAATGATAAAACTTTTAGACCTTTAGTGATGATCTAATAAGCAAGCCTTTATACAATTATTTTGGGAGATAAAATTTTGAGGGAACTAACTACGTAACATTTTATAAAAGCAATTATACATATGGGAAACTACAGTGTTAACTTCAACAGTTCTAGCATTATATAGTTTGCTTACAACATTGGTAAATGCCTCATTTAGGAGAGTAACTGAAGTGAAAACAATAAAAAAAAGGGGCAAAGGGGAAAGTAAGAGAGAGAGAGAGAGAGAGAGAGAGCAGATCGGCGATTGAGGGCAGTGGCCGGCTTTCTCCACTGCCGGTGGACGGCGACCAAGGATGACCGCCAAATGGGTGATCTCATCCAGTGACGGCCGACAGCGAAGGCCACGAAGCCGGCAACTAATCGCATTCATCATCGTCGGTCGGCACTGACTAGCGACGACCGAACGCCATCGACGATACACATGGATGCCGGCGGTGGCAAGGTCGGCGACGGAGAGATGGTATTTATGATTGTGTTGTGCGACAAAGTGAGTGTGACGATTTACAGGCTACCACTGGCGTGGTGAAGGGACGCAAATGAGACTAACCGGCCGGTGAGGGTGGCGCGGAGCAACCAAAGGCGACCGTCATCGTGGGTCTTTAGACCAATCACTGTTGTGGCAGACCCCCGTCGTTGTTCGCCGCTGCAGACTCTAGGAGGCGCCACCGTGGCATACTACCCACTGTCACCGGGACACTCACCGGCCGACCAGCCACAGTGACTGCAGACTTTTTCTCGCCATCAAAGGGGGCCGCGATAACACGCAAATTTGGCGAGTTGGGGGGCTGAAGGCCTTTTTATTTTTTATGGCACTCTGTAGAATCGTGTAATGGGTTTTGGTAGTGCGGCTGTGTTGTTGGTGACTGTTATCATGGTGGTTGTGGCCGCGGTCGATAGAATTTAGGACTGTGTTGATCGATGAGGCAACCTGATGGGTGTGGCGTTTGTACTAGAATGGAGCAGCTGCGGGTGGAGCGTATATGGCTGTAGGAACAATGTGTGTGAATAGTAATGTGTGCATGCATATAAAATTTGTGTACTCTGTGCGAAGGAGGGTACTGTGTAGGTGCTGTATGTGTCCGGTGGAGCGTCGAACAATGTGTGTGAACAGTAATGTGTGCATGCATATAAAATTTGTGTACTCTGTGCGTAGGGGGGTACTGTGTAGGTGCTATATGTGTCGGGTGTTTTTGGGTGGAGAGGTACGTGTAAGGTGGGCGTGCGTGCATATTTCTGTGTGTCTGTGTGAATGTGTATTGTGTAGTGTGTGGTGCCCGTGTAAAGAGTGTGATTATATACTAGGTGTGTGCGCGCGTGATGTGTGTATATATAGCAGTGTACTGCGGGTCTGTGTGCAAAGTGCTGTGAAAACAGTCTATGTGTGTATACAGAGCATGTACCTCTGTGTAACAAGGTATAGTATGTTTGTGTGCGTAATGTGGAGTGTGCTGTGGAGTTGGTTTTTGGGTGTAGAATAGTAACAACAACGGTGGTGGACTGGTCGTGGAGCTGTTGGAAGGTGGCACCTGTAGTTGTAAGTTGGTTGTGGAAGCTAGCAGCATGTGTGTTGGATTTTGGTGGTATTGACTATGAAACGGGATGTGGTGGTACGATAGCGATATGGGTGTGGTTGTAGTTGTGATTTAATGATGATGCTTGCAGTGGCTGGACTGGGGCAGCCATGGTGGTGCGCATATGTTAGTGTGATTTGGGTATGGGTAGTGTTTATTGTGTCTTTGTGTGTAAACAATGTGTGTGTGTAAATAACGTGTGTGTTTAGTACATATGTGTACATGGTATAGGTGTACCCTATCCATGTGTGTGTATTTTGGACAAGGAAGCGTATAGGTTATGAGAATTAAAAACGGATAATTAGCGTGAGCTTTAGAGTTTGACTGGCTACTATTTACCATAAGGTTTGCTTGGTGGGTAAGTTAAATTGTGTTAGTGAGAAAAGCTCGGACTGTCGACGAAATGCCCGAGAAAGACAAGGTAAGTTGGACACGATCTTGGACGGGCGTGTAATAGACAGTTGGAAGAAGTGTCTAAGTTGTTTGGGGAGATGTCTAGTAGAAATATTCGTCTCTTGATCGACGATGCCTTCGGGTGATAGTAACGCTCGGACGTGAGATGAAAAGAATAGCCCTATCAGTTCTTTTAGCCAGATTTAGTAGCATGATTGTTACTCCGGAGAGTTTGATGTGCCGAAATGCGTAGCCTCATGTAAGTGACCTTTCAATCTATGTAGTATTTTTATATACAATGTAGATGTTATCATTTTATTTGAGAAAGATTTGTTTGCCAGAAATGAACTGCCTTTAGTGACATTTGTCTGTTTCTCAAGTGAAAGAATGTTAATGAGTATGAATTGCTTTTAGCGATACTTTTATCTCGTTAAAAACTGGACCAACATGTAAACAATGTTTTGATTGTTGTGAAATTTGGATTTCAAATGCTTATTGCAAGTGTGACCGGTTCTTAGATTGATATGTTTTTCATATGACATGTCTTGGAAAAAGATTAAATGAAGTCGGATGATTTGACCGCCAATAGTTCGGTGATTGTGTTTATGATAAACAAAAATTGTGGTTTTTGCATATACAGTTGTTGTGCCCCACATCTATCGGAGGAAAATTAGTTTTCGAGTTCTTATCAATTGGATAGAATGCTAATGTAGTACTGTTGCTCGTGGTCGCCTCTGCTTCCACAATGATTATCATCCTGAGGTGGAATTCCTAGTCCATCTTAGTGGGACCAAATGCTGACTGTAGCATATCGTTGAGCTAATGTTGGGTTGCAAGTTTCTTATGATGATGTTTTCATGCTAAGTGACTTTTATGCCCTTAAAACTATTTTACTTCTATTTTATCATACTTTATCTTATAAATTTATGTTTATTGTTTTCAAATATTATTTATTGATAAAGTTGCTATTTTTGGTTAACTGAGTTATTTATCTGACATGCTATGGTCCAGCTAGTTGGTTCAATGGTCACGTTTTGAGCACGTGGAAGATCACTCTTTACGTACCATTTTAGGTTTAAAAGTAAGGTGATGTTGACGAGCACAAAATCAGAATTAGAGTGGAGCTGACGATGTTAGATGACTTTAAGTGCTACCCTAAGTTCTGATGTAAGAAAGATGATACTTAAATTAGAAATTAGAAACGAAGTTGTAGTTGAAGTTATATATATTTTATTTATATTGGTATTAGAGAGTAAGGCATGTCAGAGACTTTAATGGGAGTCTAATGGGCCTGAGGTCGGTCATCGATCCAATTCACTGGCACAGCTGTGGGTTCGGGTCATAACACTAACATTTCCTGAGATCACTTTTTCAGGTTTTTCAACTTATGATTGGAAAGAGTAAGTGAGCTTTGAACATGAGAAAGTCTTGACATCAATATGAGACCTCATTATCTTTAAAGTTTGGCTAGCTTTTAGTGGGTGAAGGGTTTGCTTAAGAAGGGACACAACCTTTTCTTGATAGTCTCTTAAATTCTCACTTGAATGTTTAGGTTTTTAAACCAAATTCTTCTGTTAGGTTTCTGACATTCAATTTCAAAGACACTAAAATTTTAATTTCTTATCTTGCAATGATAGTGTTCACTACTACTACTACTAGCAGAAAAGAAGGGTCAATGAGATCTACTAGTTATACTCAAAATCATTTTTTTATAAGTTCGTGAAGTGATTAGCCAATTATGAACTCAGTTTGTATGATATCGGATAATTATCACTTGGTATGCTCTCGATCTGTTAAGGATGGACATCTAGACTTATTAGAGACACAATGATACAACATACATCAAACTGAAACCCTGAAAGTGACTTCGAGGAGTTGAAAAATAAATTTGACTGTCCTTTTGTCATGATTCATTATTAACTGACCGGCAATCAAAGAGTGAGCAAAATCAATGACTATATTATTAATTAAAATAACAAGCCTGGAAAAAGATGACCCCAGAAGATGTTAGGAAAACAAACACAAATAGAAATAAGTTAAGATTTGGCTTAGCATCATACTTATCACGACATCGGGAGAGTCTTTAACTATCGATCCGATAGCTAACAGGTCTTGTCTCAGGCTGAGGTGATCTGGCTAACTGAATACATGGTATCCTCCTCCTGGTCGATGTAGAAAAATCTAGCTTCTAAAGAAGTGTCTCACTAATGCTCACTTGGTGCACTAGCAGAGGTTTTTTCTTCATATTGGGTCTGACAAGAGGGCTTATCTTACCCTTGTAGATGAGATCTTCGATAGCGTGCCTTACATTAAGGCATCTCTATGTGTGGTGTTCAAACCCTTGGAGATATTTGCATCGTGCATGCACGTCATATCCTTTCGTATAATAGAAGGTATAGGACTAGGGGGTAGTTTGGTAATCATACCCCTATGAAGCAGCAGCCTAAACACTTTGACCATAGGGGCATCAGATTGGTGAATTTTCACCTAGTGATTGTTGGCTCCCACGAATCCACGTCTTGAGATCTAATTGTATCATTGTCAACATACACCCTTGGCTGAGCATTAGGTTTCTTTGGACTGGTCTTGTATTTCCTTGGCTTCTTATCCTTGACAATTGTTCCTTTCTTAAAAGCATTTTCCATTTGAGGGAGAGAAACTGTCAACACCCTGAATTTGGTGTGGTAGTGGCCAAGGATGTATCTCCTTTGCTCAATGAGGTTCTTTTTGAGCAATTATGCATCCACAGCCATTTGTTGAGCGAGCTTAATGCCATCCAAAGCAGTAACCTCTCGAATCTCGAATGGTTTCTCCCAGCCCTATTGCATAAACTTCCTTGAATACTGCACCATGAAAATTCAATTTAAGCCATTTATGGCTGGGGGGCCGTCAACGTATAGGAACATCCATTTCCTTGCGATACTTCATCACTGCTTGAGCAGTTTTATACTTCTTTTTGTAATGGTAGGTTAATGAATATAGTTCTAAAGCATCCTTCTCAAGGCATTTGTACATTTTACCATTTCTGCTTTTTTAAATCCACCGGCAAATGATGATGAAAAGTTCGAATTCATCTCTAGGCAGAGCTTCATTCATATCTATCATCCACCATATCATAGAGGTAGCTCTTACAAAGATGCCCTTATGTTGCAGAATGCACAATCCCTATATTAGCTTCGCGTACGTACATTCCCTGAGGACATGTATGAGAGTTTCTGTCTCTTTATCACACATTTTACATGAGTCCTCAGTTGAGATATGTTTACACTTCAGTTTGTTGCGTATTGGCAATGAGTTTGTGCAAGCTCGCCAAGTGAAGATTTTTACTTTGTTTGGATTTACATAGAAGGTGACACCGCATACATAATTTTTGCATTGAAGAGTATGGAGGATAATTTCTCAAAGATCGGTCACATTATGGATGAAACTAAGAAACTGGTATCTTCCTTTCAATCGGTTCAAATTGTACATGTTAGGAGATCGGAAATCACGTGGCACATTCTTTTGCAAGATAAGCCCTATTTGTTAATGAAACTAGATACTGGAGGGATGTGGCACCATCTTGTGTAGTATCCAGCCTCCTGAAAGATGTACCAGATTAAATTTTCTATCTCAATAAATCAATTGTTCATAAAAAAAGAAGCAATAAGACAAATAAGAAAGATAAAATAAAAATACAAAATTGAGGTGTCTACAGAGTCTTTATTTCTTGATTAGTTACTTTGTATATTTGTAAGCCGTATACAATCTGAAAATCAATTCTAAACATTATAATACTCAACCTAGCTATTCAATGTACTAACTTATTAGGACTTGATTCTAACTATTGTATGCTTGAAATGTCTCTCTAATATGAATTTAAAAAATCTATATCCAAAAAATGAAAATCACGTATTGGATTTAGCGGAGAAAATGGTGTTGCAATTGAAATATAAACAACCTATTAGATTTACGACAAAAAAGAATGATCTAACAATTGATTTAAATTGGGATTCGGTCCTTACTTTAAATAGATCAATTTTGCAAGGATGATAAGTGTTATATTCATAAGCCTATATTATTTAAAATTTAATTCTGGTCTTTCAAAAACTGAACCTAATCAATAAGGTCATTATTAGGACTTAATTTTAATTATTTTATTCTTAAAAATTACTCTTCAATATGAATATAATAATTAAAAATATTCAAATACAAAAGTATTAAATTTATAGGAAAAATGATGATAAAACTCTTTATGTGTGTGCGCGCGCGCCCCTGAGTATGTGTGCGGGGGGGGGGGGGGGGGGGCACGTGTGTGTGTGTCTGTGGGACAAGTAGACGGCACTGCAACGCAATCTACTCATCTCCTTTAAAGTTACAAGTCAAAGAAATCAAAGAAAATATAACTGCATAAATACTACATGCGTATTGCATGACAATCTTATCATGCCTCCAATTTTAATCGTGTATGACATGTAAGATGTTTATATAGTATGTATGTACATCCATAAGTTAGTGATTCTTAAACTACTGATTCATGACGAAAATAAGAAAGGACTATGATCTTAGTGATTCCAAACATAAAGAACTCTTAATCTAGCTTTTCAGCTAAGATCTCTAGTTTTGAACAGCTATATACTAGAGACTAAAGGACCATAATCGTACCATAGCCTTGCTAAGTTACTTTTGTAGTTGTTCCACTAGATCGTAACCAATTTTTTATATTTTATAAAAATTTACTTGGTATTTAATTTGGAACTCATCTTATCTATTATAGCTCAAAACAAGTTTCTTATAGGCAAAACCTCTCTTATCGGCAAATGCAGTTTTAGCGAAAGTAGGTATACATTTTATAAGATGTTAATTTTTTTTATGTTATGTGGTATGCATTACTACACCTTTTAGAGCTTTATAATATATTTTACAAACCAACGTAAGCTTGACTCAGATTTTAGGGCTATAATATAGGATAGCCAAAGCAAGAAATGCAATGATAGCTTCTTCATTCGACACATCATCGCATTATATTTTCAATGTAATATAAGATTTATAAGAACTATATGTTCAACATATTAGTGTCGTGTTAAGATTTCCAAAAATTATTTTGGTTGGGGTTCTTAATTCATAATTAATAGATTCAAGAATAGTAAACATCCAAATTAGTAAGGCTTATGCAATTAGGAAAACAATTCAAAATATTCTAAATTTGTAACTAACCAATATAGTAACTTATTAGGACTTTATTTAAGCTATTATACATCAAAATAGCTCTATAACATGAAATAATTACCAATAAAAAAATTACTTAAGTGATTTAATAAGAGAATTCATTCTTAATAAACATGTAAATTAAAGATTTAGTTAAAATTTGGTCAATGATTTTGTTAGGCTAAGGTTTTTCGCTTTTCTGTTAAGTTATGTTGCTTAGATGTGGAAACATCATGTATTTTGTCACGTTATCTTTTGCTACATAATAAGGTGTGCACAAGCATGTGTTAATATAAGCACTTGCATAAGTCTAGTATAAGCCGATGTATTCATAAAAGATAGTGGATAACGCATGAGTTAAATGTAACTAATGTTAAGTTAGAATGATTTTAACAAATCTGTTTTTATGGTGTTCTTTTGCTTTGAGTATTTAAGCTCTTAAGCATTATTTATTCAACCTTAGCAATATATGAACATATTATGACTTTTTTTTTTTTTTACTTTTATTCCCCTAAAGATACTCTCTAATACGAGAAAATAGTAACTAGATATCTAGAAAATAGAATTGCATCAAAATCTTAAATGATATTAGTTATGTTGTAATTAAGTTACTCATTAACTAGATTAAGAAGTTTACTAATTTGAAGACAAATCTAACTTAGTGTAAGCATGTTCACTAAATTATTTATCAAATTTTGGTTAAACTTTAATCAACAAATTGCTTACTACGAGGGTATGAGTATCTTATAAAGTCATGTTGGTAAAACTTTTCAAACCATGTATAATTTCCTCATGCAATACGTTATTGCCTCGTGCAATAAGTATTGATCTTATTTTCATGTTCAATGTGTTTGTCATATTACTAAATTTAATTTTTTCAGATGGGTTAATTGTTGGAGCACCACTTATTTCCAACATAAGGGGTATTCTTACGTATGTTAGTTCTTCCGGGGTAAGAAAACACGGGTTTAAAGTGTTGCTCCACAAAATTTGCCTGCTAAAAGACCTCTTAAGATGTCTAGCATAGGTGAAACTCTCCATATTTTATGCTTTTACTTGTTATGATATACAAGTAAGTTAATAACCACTACATACTAACCAAGTTCCCAAAGGCTTGCCAAGTCCTGATGAATGGGAGGTAGTTGGATACATGGTTGAATTTTTGGAGATACTTCACAAGTATACCGTTCTATTATCTGGTACTTACTATCTCATATCCTCTCTCGCTACACTGGAAATACTTAAATTTGCTAAAGTTTTAGACCAATGGAGAAATTTGGAATGTTTAGTATTATGGTGAAAAAAATGGACCTCAGGTTTTCAATGTTTTGGTCAGAATTGCCTACGGTATTTGTTGTTGCCATTGCTTTGGATCCTGATTCAAGTTATATAGTGTAAATTCTGTAGTTACAGAAGTTTCAGGTAAAACATGGTATTGGTCAACTGCGTTAAATGAGCTTTCAGAATCGATAAGTTCACCGTTCCAACAAATTTAGAACTATTATCTAAGTTTATGCTCATGCACGTGCACGCTACATCATTAAGCGGTGAAATATAATATGGCTCGTACCTTAAGGGTATAGAAGCTTTAGCGCAAAAACAACCAAGATTGGAAGAACATTCTCCAGGTTTCTCTTCATTTTATTCTTTTAATGACATTGGATTATATGCAATTACTAATCTTGTATACTGTTGTCGTTATATAAGCGAAAGCAGTTTGATTTATTAACTTTTTGAAAATTCATCCCAAATCGCACGTGATACTCTACCAGTGCTTGCCTCCACAATTACTTCAGACACGTGTTTTTCAACGAGTGAGAGGGTATTGGATGACATATGCATTCATCTTAACCCTAGGTCATTGGAGTTATGCATCTGTTGGAAGGATTATCTTGATGCTAACTACCGGGAACAAGATAAAACAATAGATAATAGTAAAGCAGCAATTCAAGCATTGAAGATCTTGAAGATAATAGGGTTATTTCTTCATCTTTTCTTATCTTTTTATGATTTCTTTTCCCAACATTTAGTTTGCATTGTCCCACTATATATTTTTTAAAAAAATCAAACATGTTTAAAATATAAAATGTTAATTTACCATATTGATTAGGTAACTTTACCTTTGTCGGGCAATTAATTTTTTACACATACAAAGATTTTTAACCTGACAAGTTTATTAACAAGCAGCTAGACCCAAGGTCGGATTGAAGGATTTTCATAAAATCAAGTTTATTGTAAAATTAAAAAGGGTTTAAGCTAATCTAAAATTATAGTATTGGGTTGAGGGCTTGGATTAGGACTGGGCCCTCATAATTATGAGTGAGCCCAACCCAACTCACCCTCTGCCCAAGGCCCGCTCGACTTGCTACTCTACAAGAGCTCACGAGGCAATTTGACAACCGTTGCTGCAAGTTGGGTGTGGGAGATGAAGGTATATGTAGGGCTCTTTCGGTGGACAAATTTGTGATCTTTTAGCCTTGCCTTTCTCCTTTTGGTCAAATAGGATATGCGTAACAATTTCCATTCACAGAAGGCTTTATAGGATGCATATTTTTTCATAAGGACTTAATAGGTTCTAAACAAAGAAAATGGATCGAGTGAGTTATGAATGCGAACTTAAGGGGCATTTGATACCCTTGTCAGATATATGATTTGTTTAAAGGATCCATTTCATGTGATAAAGTTCTTTATCTGACCTTGTTAGTTAATGTATGCTTTATTTTTGTGTCAGTTATCATGTCTTTGTTTTACGTGCTTGTTAGAAATGGAACTTGGATGTTGTGTTCTCGTCTCTCAGGAATACATGGTTTGTGCTTAGTGGATCTTGCCCCGAGGAACCTGCTCGTAGTATTCCATGTGATGTGCGAGAGGACCATGCTAAGTGGGTCAAGGCCAAATGTAGAATAAACATTTGCTGCTACCCTCATTGCAGGAAGATAGACACACCTCCTCCTATAGTGGCAATTGATGGTCCCTAAATATTGTCAGTGACATTTCTACCGACACTTTCAGCGATAATTTTTAGCAGCACATTTTTAGCATCGCTAAAAAAAACACTAAGAATATTTGATGGTAATTAATTATCACTATACAGGGAGTTGTAGCTATCTTCCTACAATCTACGTAACAACCAAAATCTTTACTTTAAATGACCATTTTTAAGTCCTCACGTGCTTGTTTGTTTTAACCACGATTTATAAAGGTGAAGCAGACAGTTAAAGAGATGGTTGGGTGGGGGAGGTGGAGTATAAGTTGAAGAGAGATAACATGTAAAAGGAAATGAACTTTGTGTTGAAGATATTACAAGGGGTTGCAATTCTAACAAGAATCTTTTATCATGAATAAAGTAACAAAACTAATAAGAAATTGACATTAGTATAAACTGAATCAAATTGAGGATCACAAATATCTTCTACATTGATCTTCAAAATCAAGTGCTCCCTCCGTTCAACATGAATTGATTACATTATTCTACACGCATATTAAGGATCTAAGTCATATATTGTGCATTTATTAATTCTACCTTAGAGAGATGAGGAGAAAAAAGTAGGCCAGGAGAGAGAAAATAAGTCAGTGGAGTGTTAAATATGGAGAGAGAAATAGGATAAAAAAAAGTGGGTCAGGACAAAGAAATAAGTAATATGTAAAAATACCTGCAGAATCTTCAATTTGGAAAGTGAGCAACTATTGTTGGACAACCCATAAAAAGAAATATGATCAATTTTTGTGGGACGGAGAGATATTTTATTTCTTTTCACAGTTGCTCAAGCCTTTTCATATTGGTTAACGCCAAACTAGTTTTTCTAGTATCACATATTGTATATTACATGTAATTACTTTTCAATCGAGTTGTAGCCCGAAAGATTCACGAAATGTTTACTATCACCAAGCAAACAAGGTTATGGCTTTTTCATTGTAAGGAAAATACACTGCTTTTAGTATTTATTTATGTACACCTAATCCTAAAGGGTTGACATGGTGGTCAAGGAAGTTTGCTCCTTTCTTTGGTATTTAGGGTCATTTATACATATGAATGCATCAAGTAATGTGGAGGGTGCGCCTTTTATATTGTCCGAAAAGGAGACTTCATCTTGATTGACCCCGCCCAGAAATACTCGTTATCATGAAAACAAAAGAAATCATTAAGGTATACCTAGGGTTGGAGTTTTGACCTTTCTTTCTTGACCAGGCGTGATGGTCTGTCTAGGGAAAAATAACAGGGGCAGTCTCCACAATCGCACAGACAAATTAGCTAAGCAAGAGTCTGATTTTACGAAAAAAAAAAACCCACATTGAGACTGGGAAGGTGAGTTTCCAAATGAATTCGCCCACCTCACCTTGTTTCTCCCTTCTACATGGTTGTTGGAGCAACTTCAACAAAATTAAGACAATAATGGTAGCCGATCAAGCTCTAATTCATTTGAACTATAATTAGTTTTTCGATATTTTGAAAGATGATGGTAGAGAAAGAGAGGGGTGGGTTTGGGGGAGGGAAGGGGGGGTATGAACCGTGTCACGAGTATGCTGCGGATGCTTTAATAGATTGGAGCATCAATATAAAAGATTAGACCAAATAATAAATGGTTCGTCTCTGATCAGCATAGTTATAAATACCATATTGGAGTGCGTACCTTTTTCTTCGTGAAATGGTACGTATCGGTACCGGTACCGGTATCGTCTCAAATTTTTTATCAACAATATACATTTGTACTATTCATTCATTCGCGAATAATACACACACTCACAGCTCCTCTAGAATAAACTGTTCATCTTATAGAGCTTGAATTACTGTAATTTTCAAATAAGCTATTAGTTTTTAAATAAGTTGTTTGTTCCCATAAACAATAGTTTTTTCAATTGAACTACCTCCTCTAGGTTTATCTCCCATTTTTTAACGATTTCATTCGCAAATTCTTATGTAAGAATAAGTAATTTGTTGAATAATAACGTCTTTGAGTTTAAGAATAAATTGTTTCTGTGTGCGAGCCGGTGTTTGTAAAGTAACATATTATATAGATGAAAGAATATGATCAAAGCTTCTAGGTATGAAGTAAATCAAAGATAAGTGAAGATTGAAAACTTATCGGGAAATATTTTGTAAATTATAATGAATATTATGAGTAAGAGATTACAGAGGCTTTGATTAGTGTAATAGAACTTAAGGTGTTTTCTATTTAGTCTTTATATGGTCAATTTGTAAAATTTCTAACAAATTTTGTTACTTTTACATTTTGTAAGGAATCAGTACAAAACACAATATATCGGCCGGTACGTAGTTTTCGGCCGGTATCACCTGTACCGGCAGGTACAACCGGCACAGAGCGGTATTTTGACCGGTACAAAGTTTAAGAGATTCCGTACCAGTAGAAGGAAAAACGGTACGTACCGACCAGTACGGCCGGTACCGGTACGATATTAATAACTATGTTGATCAGAAATGACATTGTCACATTTTACGATCCAAAAGTATTTTATTAGATGCCTCGGGTAGCACTCCACGTCAAAATTAGAGTGACTATTACAACATCACGTTCTCCTTATTTTATTATAACAACAACAACGATTTGCTGGTAGCACGCATGTCCCGCTCTCGTACCCCTTGTCTTCACAAGATATATTGCACAGACCATCACCAAAGCCCGCATTGCACCCCTTGCTGCAGTCTTGCTTTTCAGGATCATTTAGTTCTGCGAGAAGGAAAATAACTCATTGAAAGAAAAAAAAGTTTGTTAAAGCGAAAACGTAAGTGGCACCATAAAGATTTTTTTTTTCTGAAGTTTGGTCGGACAAAGCGATCTCTAACCTGGAGTACATCACTAAAATTTCCCAACTAAAGCAACAAACTCCAAGGAAAAAAAGAGAGAAGCTAAGAGTATATACACGCTTCACACATTACTTGTTACATTGATGGAGATGTATGGCCTGCGCAAGAGCGATTCATCATAGCTAAGTAATATTGAAGAAAAATAGAGATAGGTGAGTTACCGTAGCTATAAGCCATTGATGCAAGACAGGCAAAGACAATAAGAAAAGCAATGAGTAATTTTCCAGAACCCATTTCTACGTATCCTGCGCATTTGGTTGGACATGGTTTGTTTATATAGGCCAGCAGAAGGAGGGAGGTTTGTACAAGTCTGGAGGTTGGGGTAGTGTGTATCTCGGTTAGGATTGTGAAAATCATATATTTGATTTCTAGTTCAATCTTTGAATCTTTTTTGTATGGGGTTGTTCCTCTTTTGTTCCTGAGTTTCCATTGGGTGAGCACGCTGAATCGGTATTTTGCTGCCAGAGAGTAGATACCGTCGCTAATGTTTCTTGCCATGACAAATTTACCTAGATGCAGCCCCACTCTAACAGCCAAAAATGGGAAGAAACTACAACCTCCCCCAGTACGGTGATCATCTGTGGGTCGTATTGCCTAGGGGCGTTTATATAAAAACCTTCGACGATATTTTATAGGAGTATTTTACGGTCAGTAATTGAATTGATTATTAATTATCGTTATCTATTGGGACTGTGGCATCTCCTAGAATGTGCGTTACAGCTAAGACTTTCTCAATTGAGAATGTGTATTTTTCCACATCTTAAAATGCTCTCACATCATTTTTTTCCGCTAAAATGGTTTATATGAAGATAGAAGATTGTTAGGAATTGATTCAAATACAGTCAAACCTAATATAATCTAGATTAAATCAGGTTGACAGGTGTTTAGCTTACATACAAAACTATTAAATCAGCTTTCACAAGCTAAAAAATGATCTATTCATGGATATATATACATCTGTACCACACCAAGAATAGCGACATGCAATAAATGCCCCGTCCAAGCCAATTGTTTTAAATGAGGTTTTACCATAACATGCCCCTAATTTGGAGTATTTACAAACATATATATATATATATATATATATATATATATATATATATATATATATATATATATAAGTATGTATGTATATATTTATATTTATATATATTAGACGAAGTGTTGTGAATTGGGGGAGCGACACATAAGCAATTGTTATTTTCTTTTTATCCCTTTAATTTTGCGACACCTCATCATATTTCTTTTTTGTTTTCTTTTCCTCTTCAGCCCATAGTCACACATGTATATTGACTCTTTTATAAAATTTATTATTAAGAAATTCATAAGATTGTTGTCATAATTGTAATTTACCTTATAATAGTAAAAAGTCAATTCTACGTCTTTTAAAACTCTACCAAAACAATGTATTAACATTTAGGGCTTGATTTTGACTATGAGCACCTCAAAAACACTTTATGAAAACAAATTAAGCACCCAAAACATATTAAAATGGATATCACTTATGAAAATTAAAACTTAGTAGGTCATAAGTTAAAAGCCTTCTTTTCTTCAAACAGAAGCAACATTCATAATGAATTTGACTTAATTGTTGAAAATAACAAATACCAAAATGGTAGTATATCTCATAAATAGATTTCACTATACAACGTTGAACTTTGAAGCACATAAGCTTTTTAAAGTGTTATTTTCCTTTTTTTTTTTTACCGATCTTACTTATTACTTATGCAACACGTCATCTTATTTGTTTTGGTATCATTTTCTTCTTTTTACCCCAGCTTACTTACGCTTTACTATAATTTATCATTTACAAATTTGTAGGCATTATTCTCCTAATTATTATAAACCTTTTAAAACTAGGAAACCAATTCCATAATTTTTTTATCATATGACGTTGAACTTTCAAACAAATGAACCCTTTTTAGTATTCTTTTCAATTTTTACCCCTTCTACTTATCGCTGGGCTATAGCACCTTCCTAGAATTTTTGCTACAGCCAAGTTTTTTTCAATTGAGAATGTATGTTTTTCCAAATATTAAAATGCTTTCACATCATTTTGTGCTAAAATAGTTCATATAAAAGTAAAAGCTTGTTGGGAATTGACTATGAGATTGTCAAGCTAATTTAATCTAGACTAAATCAGGTTCTCTTAGGTGTTTGGCTAACATACAAAGCTATGAAATCAGCTTTCATAAGCTAAAAATGTGATATCCTCTAAATTATAATAAGTGAAGCTAGAAACGCAATGAAACTCAATGATAGCTTCTTTATCTGACACATCATTATTTCTTTGCACGACACATCATCACGTTACGTTATCAATGTAAAACAGAATTACAAGCACTTTGCATATTATATATAAAAGTGGCGCTTAAGGTTTTCAATATTATCTCGAATGGGACCTTATTTTCAGATCAGTTAATTTATGTGTTAGTAAGCTTTATATAAGTCAAAACATAGTTCTGAACATTCTGCATCTTTCTTTAATTATCTATTGATCGACCAAGACATATTGACAATTGCATCCTTATATATTGTTCAGTAATATGAAAATATGAACTTATAGATCCAGAAAAGTATAAATAACTTATGAGATCTAAAACAAAAACATGACCTGATAATTGATTTAAATTTCGATAGAGTCCTTAGTTTTTAATTCAATTAATTTTGCAGGAGTAATGAGGCTTAAAAACAAAAAAGAACTTATAAGATTCAAAAGTAAAAAAATAATGTTATAATTAAAGTTAAAAAAAACTCATAGATTTGGAACAAATGATCAAGCAATTGATTTAAACTTTGATGTAGTCCTTATTTTTAAATTTAATAAATTTTGCAGACATAATGAAAATTATATTCACAAGCCTTATGTAACTTGTAAACTAATTTTGACCATTCTAAAACTCAACGTAATCATAATTTATTAAGATTTGATATTGACCGTTCTAGTCTTGAACCCGCTTTGTAATATAAAATGAAACTTCATATATCTAATTACTAAAAATAACATATCAGATCAAGAAGGAAAAAAAGATGTTGAAATTGAAATAAATCTATTATCTTTACTCCTATAGATGTATCAATTTCTACTATATATACATAATATAGTCACCATGAAAAATGTTTAGTGTGTTATATAGATTTAAAAAATGAATTATAGGTTAGTTTCTAAAATAAGACCTCGAGATCAACAAAGTAGCTATATCTCATGTATAAGGATTTAGGAAACAAATCAAATATGACATATGGACAAAAAGAAATGATACGACTAATCTAAAATACTCTTAGTATAGTTGTAAAAAATGAAATTTCTTTTCATTTAATTTCTTAAAGTTTATTGTAACTGTATATAATCACGTAAACCAACAATTTACTTTTGATAGGACCCTCACAGCCACAAAATACTTTTTATAGTTAATTAAATACACATAAATAATTATTAGACTAATTAGTAAACCTTAGACTAATTATAAGCTTTTGAACTAATTTTGCCGATAAAAATAGTTGATTATAACATCGAATGGTAATTGATGTATGCATTTAAGAGTATTTGTGGGCTGAAGGTGTCGCACTGGATTTGTTGGGATATGGTCGGAGAGGGGAAGTTGTCCCGTACTGAGCTAATCAGCGAGACTGAAGACAAGGTTAAAATCATCCAAGAGAGAATTCGTACGACCCAAAGTAGATAGAAGAGTTATGGGGACAAAAGACGCAAAAAGTTAATGTTTGAGGTGGGGGACTTCGTATTTCTGAAAGTATCACCATGGAAAGAAATTATGTGGTTTAGAGGTAGGGAAAACTAAGTTTTATGTTCACCAGACCATTTAGAATTTGGTCAAGGATTAAAACAGTAGCCTACAAAGTTAAACTACCCACGAGTTGGACCATTTGCGTTATGATTTTCATGTTTCGATGCTGAGAAAATGTGTTCCAAACCCTTTGCATGTGATAAGACTTGAGCCAATCGATATCCGAGAAAACCTCTCAAACCAAGAGATTCCAGTAGAAATTGTCGACATAAAGGAGCAAATTCTTCATCCCAAAGTAGTGCCAGTTGTACAGGTGATCAGGAGAAATCACGCTGTAACGAGGCCACGTGGGAGCCGAAGTGTGGATACGAGAAAAGTACCCGCACTTGTTTACTGAATAATTCTAATTCAATTTTGAGGATGAATTTTTTAAAAAGGGGAAAGGATGTAACACCTATGACTCATTTAAAAAGAAAATACTGGTAATCGTGGCTGCTTAAGGTAGCCACTTTTTTCCCTTCTTAGGGGAGTGCTTTTTGCATGAGATTTGATTGGGGTCTACGGGAGGTTAGTGATCATGAGGTTGGGGTTTTTAGGCTATATAAGAGGGAGGGGGAGGGGGAATTTAAGATTTCAAAAAAAAGGAAGAAGAAAATCTAAAAGGAGTGAGAGAATAGTGACATTTAACAGCCTTTGCAAGGAGATTTCGTTAAACATTGAGATATTTTAGTAAGTGTAAATCTTAGCCGAATTTAGTTAATTCCATAGTTTTTGGGTGAGATTAGGGGATGATTGAAAAGTTAGATGTGTGTTTTATGTGTGATCCATGTGTATGCAGAGTGTGTTAGTGTGTGTGCGCGCGTGCATGTATGTGTGTGTGTGTGTGACATTCAGTGTGTGTGCACATATGTATGTATGTGTGCACATGCGCATGTCTGTGTGAATGAAATGTGTGCATGTGTGTATAGGTATACAGTTTGTGATTCAATATGTCTTTGCAGGTAGGTGGGTGTGTGTGTGTCTATCTGTGAGCGTGCATGTATGCGTGTGTGTAATTCAGTGACTGTAGTTGTTTATATATCTTTGTGTGTGTGTGTGTGTGTGTTAGGAAAGGTGAATGGTGGATGCAGTGTGTGTGTGTGTGTGTGTGTGTGTTAGGAAAGGTGAATGGTGGATGCAATGTGTGTATGTGGGTATTTTGGTTCGGCTAAGTGAAGGTGTTGTCAGCAGGGGGTGTGTGTGGATTTGGGTTCTTGAGGAAGAAGAAGGAAAGTGTCGCTAAAAGTTAATCATTTTCCAATAGTACAATTTTTTTTTCAATGCAGTTTTTGCTCTTATTTTGGCTAAGTGCAAACCTCTGTTACTTTTAAGTCATCTACATCGTGGAACTTTCCTGGATTATTACTCATCCATGAAGGGTATTGATTGATTTTACCAAAGAAAGATATTTTTTATTTATTAAACATGGTAAGTCAAGTTGTTATTTTCTGAAACTTTTATCATAACCTTGTGCTGCTGAGACATTT
The DNA here is from genome assembly GCA_033070095.1 of Escallonia herrerae. Taxonomy (NCBI): domain Eukaryota; kingdom Viridiplantae; phylum Streptophyta; class Magnoliopsida; order Escalloniales; family Escalloniaceae; genus Escallonia; species Escallonia herrerae. The sequence continues at coordinate 118,001 of JAVXUP010001154.1, read as the reverse complement.
CAGCGCCTAAAATTTTATAGCATTTCAGTGTCGTTTGTAACTGTAACTCCCCCGACCTTGGGAGCCGTTACCAACAATACTCCAAGTCCCAATATCATATGCATTTTAATTAAATACTCAATTACACCAATGTATAAACAGAGCATCTAATCCACTAGTGACAAATCTCTCCAAAAGATAGAGACTCAATTTCATCCTTGCCTCTTACAATCCATCTAATCACAAAAGGATACTTAATCCACAAATTTCTATTACAAAAGTCTAATGCCAAATCAAATTACCTACATCCGGATAAAGTTCACAAAAAGGAATACATTGCTTTGACACGCTAACAAAATAGAAGCTCTAATTTTTCCCAAATGTGCCAAGCTTCTAGTCATGCTTACTACATGTGGTAAGGGAGAAAGTAAAACAAATTAGGAGTGAGCTGAAATAGCCTAGTGAGAGGAAATCAAATGAAAGCAAATACGTTAATTTGTATTCCGAAACAAAATCATAACTTTGATGAACAAGCAATAGCTATTGACATTTACGTCAATAAATCAAACCAATATACGAAATGATCATTAGTGGCCATAGACCCAAATCGAACACAAAACCCAAAGGTACGAAACGCATACCGGTAGCGTAATAGCCATCATTGTGAGGACTATCAGAAAGTCATGTAAAGTGACTACAAAAGCCACTAAAGTGGCTACAAAAGTTACCAAGTAACTACAAAAGTCACCGGAGTGACTACAAAAGTCTTAAAGCCCGTTTGCAACAAAAGATTGTTCATTCTAATTATCATATGCAAATTACAAATTACGAACTCAAAAGGCAACGGAGGCAAATACGAAGCAAATTGAACAAATCTCCAAAGTTGTACAATAACTAGCAAAGCGAAACAATGTATCAATTCCTTACCACAACAAGAAGTACGAAATCCCTTACCTTAATCAAGCTCTTGGTACGAAATCCTTAAAGTGTTGCCTTAGTATCTAAAGAGTCTCCCAAGCCCTCTCCATCTCTCAACCTTTAAGAAAGAGAAGCAAGGGAAAAAGAAGCGTCGGAGGCAAAAGAAGCTATTTATATGAAGAATCCTAAGTTGGCAAACTACATTAACACTCCCCCAATTCTTAGATACTTATTAAAAATGTACCCAAAACTTTCTAACGTTTACAAAAAAAGAAATCTAACACTTTCATTCGAAGGAAAACTATTCCGTCGACCTTATCCTTCAGTCGCGAAATAGCCTCCTTCACACAAAAACTTTTCATTCGACCGAAAAGGGTTCCATTCGACTGAATCCTTCATTCGGAAAATTGTCTTCCTCAAATTTGCTCTTTTCATTCGAACCAAAGTTTTCTATTCGAATGAATCGTTCAGTGGCTCTAAGGTTTTTTTGCCTAACGAAGATTGAGTCGAATGAACCAGGATTCATTTGACCGAATCTTTTAGAGATGGTTTAACGACCATTTTCATCTAATAATTTATCCCTTAATTTATTTTCCTATAAACATGATCCTTATCAGCATAAAAAGGGGGCTCTTACAGTAACGTCTTGTAATTTGGCCGCCTTGTGCGCATTTAGAATAGGAAGGGGTATTTTAGAATAAAAGAAAGTTTCTCCAAAGGTCTTTTTGGTCTGAAATCAGTCCACTACATACATAGAACTATCTTCGATTTTTTTTAATTACTACTTATTGTGAAGGCCGTTAGGGGTATTTAGTATGATTGCATATCTTGAGGATGATTTAGCTGACTTGTGTGACTGAGCAATGTTGACTAAAATTATTATGCGGACTATCCGAGTTATACTTTAATCTTAGAATGATTCGTACGAATATGCACTTTTGGAATGCTAGTTGATTGAACCTTAATATCAGATTTGGACATTAGCTTTAGCAAAAGATTATGAAATGCTAAGAGAAAGTAGAAAATGATGAAAAACAAAAAACTTTGAGTTTATTCTTAATCAATGTCTGATTATGGAGACTTTGATTGAACATGATATTTTGCTCATTAAGGTCAAGGCTTGAAAGTTTTATTCGGCTATAAGCCAGTCAGATAAGGATAGTACGGCTCTGTCGTCTTTTCGTTGCCTCGATTAGCTTGCATGTCTTAAATGATGTATGTGTTGCATTTCTGTCGTTATTTTGGCATACTAGTGGTTATCGAGAACCAATATTTCCTCACTGAAATAATCGTTAAGGACTTGCGGTGGAAATTTTCTTCAAGTCCGCCCCGTGTATGAAATATGTATCCCTTCAATTTAAATGAGACTGGGATGAACATCCCCGCTTGATGGGGCACCCAATGAGAAGATGACCAGTAAAAGAGGAGTGACTGGAAATAAGACGAAGCGCTAGAGTTTGTCATGTCCAGTCTGGTCAAGTCTGAGTATGCATTGCAATTGAGTTTTCTTGCGATGTGATTGTATGATCTTATTAACCTTTAATGATTTTACTATCTATTACTTTTGTTATTATCACTTTATTGTTGTTTTTAATGCATAACATATGCATAGTCAATGAGCTGATCAGTCCCTATCCAAAGATTAGATGAAGATCTTCTATTGGGCTTTATAGTTGCTCAGTTTACACAAATGTGATTTATGACTATAAGCGCTCATGATGTTAACTCTCCTGTTAGACTTCAGATTCATTGCTGTCATTAAATCCCTAATTGTTCCCATGATATACTCTAAATGAATTGTACATTGTATGCCTCACATTCTCTTTACCAGACAATTTTTGCTCATTCATTATCTACCATTTTTAGGTGTTAAGTATGAATGTAGTGAACCCTCTATGAAGGGCAAATAGAAGGTGTACAGCCATAGGTGAAGTGAAGTTTCGTACTACTTCAATTACGTATTTAATGTTGTGAAGATTTAGTTGTTTCAAGGCCCTTGAAGTCTTCTATTGCTAAGGCGATTATGTTCACTTGGGAAGTTTTTGTAAAGACGTATTTTCTTAGAATTCATTAATGATGCTTAATGGTTTAGTTGCTCTTTATTTCTGCATATGACCGGCTCTGGTGATGTCACTGAGGTTGAGGATATCACAATACTGATCAACAGTCACTGCATCGGCACCCTCCAAAGTCATACCCACGTAATTCGACCAAAGGGTAGCAAGAAAAATCAAGCCACCTTTCTTAAAAGACAACATGTATCGCACTAACCGCTGTACAAGATTGCAGTCTCGATCCAAGTCATAGGCCTAAGGTATTTGTAGACACCCCATCTTTGTAGTCTTTTTATTCATTAAATGATTATTGGACTTTATTGTTAGTTAAGTTGACTATTACTATAATTATTATTATTATTATCGGTTAAGGCCTAATAATGTAATGAGCCTAATATATTTAATTAGGTCGAATAAGGGGTCCAATCTAATCCAGTTTGAGTCCAATTGTCCAGTCCAGCTCAATCTAGTTAGAGTCCAGTCCAGTTGGTTAAACCAGTCCAGCTAGTTAGGTTTAATCCAAGTTAAAGTTAAGAGATTGTGATTGATTAGATGACTTGGAAATGTCTTGTAATTTATCCTTGGTATATATGATAAATCCTTGATTTATAAGAGATGTGAAGATAATTTCTGAATTTGGTTAATCCCATCTGATTATATCAAATATAATATACGAAGTCAGGATAGATAATGTCTCAAAATTTAGGAATTTTTTTTGGGGTGAACCGGTCAGTTTACCAAAAACTGGCGGTTCGTCCAAGGGATGAACTGGCCGATTCATTGACTTCTTTGCAAGTTCCGGATTTTCATCAAATATTCAACTCTATTACTAAATAACAGGCTAGGATAGTCATTCTTATCATTTCTGGTGCCTAGACCTTTATAAATGGGGTCTTTAGCCTACATTAAAAAAAAAGCTCATTTCTTGCTAAACCTTTTGTATCATTTCTCTTTTAGAAGTGATAGATCATCTATAAGGGAATTTAGTACTTTATGTTCAATTTTATATTCTTAAGCCGCTTAGATCAAGGATCCATCTCAAAGCGTTCCCGAGCCTTCTAGGCAAGCGCATTCGAGAGCTACATTGATTGCTTTTCTAGGCTAGTTTATAACGTGATAGTCGAGAGTAATTTCTTATAAAAGCTATCAAAAAAATTCATTTAATTTCTTACTTCGAGTCTAAGACAAAAGCGTAGGTTGCCTCTTGTAGGAACATAGTCGAACTACGATAATTTTGCTTCCAGTTAGTCCGACTGGATAAGTAAGCAATTGACCCCCGATGTCGAGTACAAGTGAAAAAGATATAAACAAACTTAGAGTCAGTTTATTGTATATTTACATGTTATATGTTGTAAAGGCCAAAAATCAATAGAAATGAAGTAGAGACCGAGCCTAACATCTTCCCGCTACATAACCTAGTCCTCAAATCCATAGCCCTGTTATCAATAAATTAGCTATCCTTTGGGTGATTTCTTAGTGTTTCTTATTTTCCACAATGGTTAGTTTGGTAAAAGGGAGAAATTCGGGTAATAAAATGTAACGCCCCGAAAATCTGGAGCTCCGCCGCCCTGAACTCCCGAAATGTTAACCTACTGGATCATATCAAACCTGTCAAATATGTTCACTGACACATATTTTAAATCATCTAATTCAATATCAACTCAGATTTCTCAAAATACTAGATTACAACCGCTTAGCTTAAACTATTACAGCTTAGGTCTTTTGCAATTCAAATTCCTAAGAACCAATTAACAGTACTGACCCGCACAGGGTCTTCTTATAAAGTAGTGATGGGCTCACCAGAATCTTACACAAACTCTAACCCATTCTCGAACATGTTACAGCTGATCATCACTTGTAAAAGGGAGCCAAACAAAGGGTGAGCTTTCGAGAGCTCAGTGAGGTTGTATAAAGACTACCAAAAGAATAACAAAAGGACTCCAAAGAATCCAACCAACGATGATTTCTGAAATACTTCAAACAATTTGAACAGCTCAATGATTTCCAAAGTGATCAAAATTCATCATAAATAGATACCAAAATAACATTAACAATCACGACGGTTTTCAAAACGATCATTAAAAGATCATTTCCAAAGTACAATGAAGATTTCTCAAGGGGTTTCAACCCAAGCACAAATCATTTAAGATAATACTTTCCAGTCATTTTTGTAATAGCCACATCAATATATAGTGCAAATAAAATCAAAAATTAACATTGATCCTGGGCGGTCGCGATGCCATTCAGGAAAAGCCGTACACATGCATGATGTACATTAATATAATTACTAGCCCTCTTCATTGGTCAAGGAACTAGCCTACTTCCCCGTAAGAAGCAGTAACAATCCAGCCTTATACGGCCTCCCTACAGAACGGATATCTAGGTCAACACTGAAAAATCAACAATATCAATGAGCATTATAAGCTCAAATCACCAAAATCAAATTAGATTTCAATAACAATAAACATACTAAATTATGTCATCATTCAAAATTCCAGATTAACCATAACAAACAGTAAGAACAATGGCGAATGGTTATCGAATTTAGGCACAAAATTCAGAAGATCGGATACAAACAGTTATCAAATTTTCTCAGCATATAATAACAATAACAGACAAGCATCAACCAGATTTCTAAATAATCGATTCAGGTTCAATATTGGGGTTTTTTGGGCAATGACATGCTGATATCAATACATAACTCAGCGTTCGACATTAGTTATAAATAAATCAAAGGAATACTTACGAGTACCAGTAATCAAATAAGAGTTTGGACGAAAGTCCTTACTCATGGTTCAGATATAATTCTTTACCTGGATCCGCAGTTAGATTATCCTAACCGGAAGTCTTTAGCTTTAACCTAAATGGAATAGTCGAATCATTAGAACACAGCCTGCAGTATAATATTATAATTTAATACGGACTCACACATACTTCCCATCGTGGATGTAAAATTACCAAAATGCCCTCAGGTGTAAAATTACCAAAATGCCCCCTCTCGGACTTAAATCACCAAAATGGTCTTCTCGTAAGTAGAATCACTATAATAACCCTACGGTACACAATTATACCCAAAAATATCTTTCTTTGGTCAAATTATCAAAATACCCCATTGGGGGTGGCAAATTACCAAAATAATCTCTCACACAAATCATCAAAATTGCCTTTCCGTAATTAAAATCACTAAATTATATATCGTGTGCAAATTTACTCAAAAATAGCCTTTATGGGTAATGAAACCAATAAAACAACCCTAGAAGGGGGTGAATAGGGTTTTTGAAAATTAATGGAAAATTTAAACTAAACACAATCATAAATCTCAATTAAACCAAGTAATACTTCAATTAAGATGCTAACTACACAATTTCAAGGAATCATAGAGCAATAAGTAAAGAGATTGAGTTAGAGATACTTGACAAAGAGATTTAAATGGTTCGGCTTGAATTACCCTCAAGCTTACATTCACCTCTTCAAGGAAGTCACTTGCAAGAGCACTAGAATCCACTATAACAATCTTCTTACAGGTCAAGATCAAAACCCTTACAACACTTGGTGATATCCCCACACCAAGCACAAGCCTTGAATCCACAAAGCTCACCCAAGACTTGACAAACCCAAGCCTTGATCACAATCCTTTTACAAAGATCAAACGTGTACAAAGAAACCTTCTTGAAAGGAAATGAGTACAAATGAAGCTCTAGTACAATAGAGAGATGAGAGAATTGATGACTTGAAGAATGCTCACTCTCAATCAAAGAATTGCTCACAAAGATGCTCTCTTTAATGATGTAAAATCATGAAGATGAAGAGAGAAAAGTTTAATCTATGAGCCTTGATGTTTCTCTAATGAATGGAGGCTTAGAATGTGGTTTTCATAGTGTATGATGAAGCCCCAAATCATTTATATAGGGAGCAAATGAAATATAGCCGTTATAGGCAATATATGAGCAAAATTGCCATTGCAGTCGACTGTATTCCAAATGCAGTCGACTGTGTTCCCTCTAAAATAGCCGTTGGAGCTAAATTTTGACCAATGCAGTCGACTTTATTACCCTACTGCCTATCGGCTGCCTCACGGAACCCCCTTTCCTATTTTGGGCATAACTTTCTCTAGAAAAATTGGATTGAGGTGCCGTTTTTTGTGTTGGAAATCTAATGAAAAGTTTTATCAAAATATGAAAATATTATCACCAAAAACATTTTTGAGAAAATCTGAGTGAGCTCCAAAGTTCACTCATTTTTAGGAACCACACTTGTGTGAAAGGTTATGAACTCACATGCAATGCACAAGGTGTCCTAAGGTCTTTTTAGGTCATAGTCATCAATCCAAGCATCAAATCAAGACTAGTTACATAATAGTAAAGATCAATCATAATCGATAGTAACTTAGCCTATGCATCCTTTCTTACTCTTTGACATTGGACTTGATGAAGCTTCGATAGCATGTCCACTATAACTTTAAGCTTCTTTGGCTTTAATCCATCTATCCAACTTCTCAAATGTGTCTTCATGAGTGTGCATGTATATACCTGCTAAGAATACACTAAAGCACACATTAGAACATAATCAATGTGTAATTATTATCAAAACAAGATGTAAGCCTAGGTTATCCAAACATAGGGCTAACAATCTCCCCCTTTTTTATGATGACAAACATTGATTGTATATAAGGTAAGATGTATCATATGGTAGTCAATTAAGCATAACAATCTCATTTAGAACATTCAATCATCTCTAGTATAGTCAAGACATGTCAATTTATCTCATATAGCAATTAAGCTTGTAGCTACCTTCCCTAGCTAAAACAAGATATGCTCTTCCTTTAATGTTCTCTCAAAACACACAATCACATAGCATATAGAATCAAGATTACTTCTTCCCCTTTGTCATCAACAAAAAGACAAAGGTATGCATGTGTGAATAGATAATTATAAGCAAGATAATGGCGTGAAGTGCATATAACTCATGAACTTCTACGGATGACATCAAGAGTTCCTTCATGATCCAAAGAAAGATATGCAATGTAGCTCAACAATCTCGTTTACTTCATGTATTTTTCAAGAGTAACAAGATAATATGTGATTCAAGAATGTAAGCTTCCCTATCAAGTTACCATATGCATATTCCATCCTAATGTATGCTCCCCCTCAATCAATGCCAACAATATCCAACAAACACAACTAAATGTCTAACCGAGTCATGTTCTCCTTTTGGCATTACCAAAAAGTGGGTGTGTGTAGGAATGGTAATGTGAAGCATTAAGATGACATAATTTCAACATGAAATTTTCACAAAGAAAATGATGGTCATCAGCAATCAATATTACCAATATAAGTGCAAGAGGACCAAACATCGTCATCTAAATCCTAAAAGCATCCAAGATTATGATGTAGAAAAGTAAACAATTAAGGACTCACAATTTAGACAATAGTTCGCATGAATTCTCAACAAGTAAGTTATTTTATAGATTTGACAATTTAAGCATGTCTGATGAAATATAAGTTTAGCACATAGCACAATGTTGAGAAGATCATTAAGTTTTACCCTCTTGGTGAATTACCAAGAAATTGAGCTAATGAGTGATCATTCTTAAAGTCCGTTTTCTTTGACCAGCTTTGAGGCTCTCCTCACTTGAAGTAGCATGTCCAATCTCAGAATGCTTACTCCCCCTTAAGATTTAGCTTGTTACTCCTCCTTTTCAAAATTTTCTTGGAGCCTTCTCCTTGTGGCTATTTGCCTTTGCTTTGAATATCCTACAATCACAATTTAGATCTAAATTTGGTACCCACATTTTCTTAGGTCCATAAGTGTTAGTCTTAGCAACATTAGGAAACCCTCAAACAACCCACATTTTTGTCTACCTCCAACATAAGCAATTCTACAAGGACAATCACTAGTCTTATGCCCTTTTTTGTTGCACCAACCACAATGTGTAAATGGTGTACAATAATTCTTAACTTGTCTTGTACTAACATTCAATCTAACTTGTTGTTTAAAAACATTATGAGGCAAGGTGAAGGGATCTAATCCAACACTGCCTTTGTTTAGGCCAACTCTTTGGTGTCCAAGCATGACATCTAAGTTGTTTTTACCATCAACAAATTTTTTAAGGCATTTTTTCAAATCACAAATCTCAAGCTTTAAAATTTTATTTTGTTTTTCTAAAATCGAAGTATCACAATAAATTTGTTTTGTGCTAGGAATGCTCACAATCAATTTAACAAAATCATGATTCACATGCTCTACATATAAATGGCTAGATATGCATTCATTCTTAGCATGCAACTCATAATATTCACTTTTTAAGTCATCTAGTTCTTTTGAAATCATATGCACTTGTTTTCTCAAAGCACAAGTTTTTTTAGCTAATTTCATGGATTCTTCATATAAAAGAGCATAAGCATCACAAATGTTATCATCGGAGCAATTGCAATTGCAATTGTAATCGCTATCACTATCATTATATAAAGAATTTATCTCATCATCTTTTTGAGCCATGAAGCAAAGATTTGCATCTCTATCATCGAAATGACCACCTTCATCTCCATTTGAGTCATTATCACTACAAATAATGACTTCGATTGATGTCTTTATGGAGTGCTTCTTTCATGACCCTTTCTTCTTCTTATTCTCCCTTGAGGTAATCTCTACACTTAAATCATTCTTACTCTTGTGTGAGTTTCCAACTTTCTTAATTTTGAGATACTCATTGAATTTCTTTGCAAGTATGTCCATCTCCTTGTTATTCAAGTCTTCTTCCTCTTCACTTGAATATTGATCCATCATTGATGAAGCTTTAAGATCAATACACTTCTTCTTCTTTGTTGGAACTTTTTGCTTGGATGATTCGAGTTGTATTTCATTGGTCATCAAGGAGTAAATTAATTCCTCCAACGGGAAGGTATTAAGATCCTTTGATTCTTGAAGTGCGGTGATTTTTGCATTCCATTCTCTAGGTAATGACCTAATTACCTTTCTCGCAAGATCACAGTTAGAGAAATCTTTTCCTAATTATTTTAGAGTATTAACAATTTTAGTGAAACGAAAATTCATTTCCATAATGGATTCATCGGAAAAATATTTGAAACAATTTATATTCTCTATGCCATAAATTCATCTTTGAATCTCTTAGAAGAGAGGTTCCTTATGAGTGACTTGAAGTGTATCCCACATACTCTTAGCCGAATCACACATAATAACTCGATTGAGTTCATTTGTGTTTAAAGCACAAACAAGACTATTCTTAGCTCTAGAATTCATGCAAATCATTTTTTTTTATCATAGTCACTAAATTCGGATGTCTCCTTTGACACAAGCTTATCCCTAATCAACTTGGTGGAAACATAAGGGTCATCTTCAATGATTCCCTACATTTCAAAGTCTAAAGACTCTAAAAATACTCTTATCTTAATTTTTCATGTACTATACGAAGACCCATAAAAAAATAGAGGTCTAGTAATAGAACTCCCCTCAAGACTAGAAAATCCCATGATCTTTTAACTCTCTAGGTGTTAACCAAAAATCAAGAGCCGAGGCTCTAATACCACTTAAAACCAATAAAACAACCCTAGAGGGAGGGGGTGAATAGGGTTTTTAAATATAATGAGGAATTTAAACTAAGCATAATCATAAATCTCAATTAAACATATATATATATATATATATATATATATATATATAATAAAGTCCAAGTCCATCCCCTAATTGTTAACCCATTTAAAAACCCTAACAATTAGATTTTTTCTCAAACAGTCGCCCCTCTCTACCTTTCTGCCACTCTCTCTCTCTCGCCACTCTCTCTCTCTCTCTCTCTCTTGCATCACACACGAATACATACAAAAAGACATAGAGACCTCTCACCATCTCTCACCCTCACATACAAGCACGCACACATTACATATTGATGGGGGAGTAATGACAACTTCTGATCCTTCACCAAAACCATCAAAAACTTCAGATTTGGAATCTCGCATCCTCTCTGTTCAAATGTTCGTCAATATTCATCTTCAAATCCACTCAATATTATCAAACTAGTCAAAAGAGAGTCTCAATCTGTGAGTCATTTATAGCACGGTGGTCAAAATTGGTAGTTCAGGTTTGTAATTATGGTTCCATCTTGAGTTCTTGAACAGATTTTGAAGCTTGAGCTCAGTTCGCATGGTTAGACGAATGAGCCGAGTCAAGCTTAAGTTCTGTGGTGACGAACTCGAGCTGAGTTCAAACATCAAGATTTGTGCTCTTAAAGAACACGAGCCGAGCCCAAACATGTCTGAAAATATATGAACTGAGTTCGAACACATCCTTGTTTGGCTCAAACTCAATTCGTCTACACCCCTAGGTGTGGGTAAGAAGGTATGTTCTTGTGCGATTTTGGCAAAAAAAAAGTTGGTGTTTAATGGATTTGTGTGTTTGTAGGGGTAAGGGAGAGGGGACCGTGGCTGTGCAGTTGGGTTTTGTGTGTAGGGGAGTGAGTGAGTTTCGGTTGAGCGAATCTTTGTGAATTTGTGTGTAGAGAAGTGAGTGAGTTTCGGTTGAGCGAGTCTTAGTGAAATTGTGTGTATAAATTGTGATTATGTGGTGATATTGTGTGTTTAGGAGGGAATGGAAATGATTAGGAGTGTTTATGTGAATTTTGTTATTGGGGGGGGGGGGGGTGTGTGTGTATTTGAGAGTTATGATAGTGTGTGTTCTTAGTGTTATATATATATATATATATATATATATATATATATATATATATATATATATATATATATATATATATATATATATATAGTGTGTGTGTGTGTGTGTGAATTTTTTGTATATTAGACATGTTAGTGTGTGTTTTTAGGTGTTGGGATGTATCTGGATGAATGGAAATGTGTAAAGTGAGTAGTTAAGGGTGTGTGTCTCCGTAGTTAGAGGTGGAAGATAATGCGTGTGTGTTTTAGGTGATATAGTGTGTGATGATTTGAATAGTGACTTGTAATTGTCACTAAAGATAGGGGATTTTTAGATAGTTCATTCCATGAATTTTTGAAAATAGTTTCGCTTAGATTTTGATAAAGTTCAAAATAAATACCCATAACATTTTACGAGACGTACGTTGTAAAATTATTTGGGATTTTTGGGTATCCGCAAAAGACGCTAAATTAGGGTATCAATTAAAAAAAATTCTCGAATTATTTGACATAGCAAATTAAGTTGTTTTAATCTGAAAATTTTAAGAAAATCTTATTTTACTGAGATATTTCATTCTTTAGAATTGTGTCATTCCAAGGTCGATAGCTATTTTCAGCAGAACCGACTTTTAAGCACTCGGTCCGAACACTGGTTGAAAATTTTTTAAAATACTTTTCAGCCGAAAAATGACTTCAGGATACTTAAAATAGTGTTTTAAGATGTTTTTGAGATTCTTTGGTGCAGGAATCCCCAGGGGATATTTTGGTAGTTTGCCATCCGGAGGGGGTATTTTAGAAATTTTTCCTATAAGAGGTATTTTGCATAAATTCACACACGGTAGGGATATTTGAGTGGTTTTATTTATGGAAAGGCTGTTTTAGTGATTTAAGCATGGAGGGGTGTTTTTGGTAATTTTACACATAAGGGGTATTTTGGTAATTTTACATACCCAGTTAGGGGGTCGTTTTAGGAATATGCGTGAGTCAATAGTAAGTTATAATACAGTATTGTAGACTGTATTCTAATCATTGAATTGTTCCATTTAGGTTAAAGCAAAGAACTATTTGGTTAGGATAACTTAGCCTTGTATCCAGTTAAGGGTTTCTAGCTGAACCTTAAGGTTGATCAACTTGCATTCATAATTATTCTTTCATTTTGCTTATGAAAGTTAACGAACTCTAAGGTATGCATTGATATTAGTATGTTATTGTCAAGTAAACTCTGATATTGAACCTGAATCGATTATTTGAACTCTTATTGATGCTCACCTTTTATTGCATGTTAAGAATTGAATTGTTTATTGATTCCATGATTTTTATCTTTGGTATACTGACATGGGGGTCTGTTTTGAGGAGGCGTTATAAGGCTGGTCTGTTCCTGCGTGGAACGCATGCTAGTATCTATTTGTAGGTAATGCATGTGTACACTATATTGTGTATTGCCTGTATGGCATTGTCTCTGCCCATGGTCAATGTCTTCGTAATTTATTTACATTATATATTAAATGATCGTTTTAAGAATGATTTAGACAGTTGTTCGGATATCTTATCAAAACGGATTGAGTTGGAACTCTTCCCCTTGTCCTTATCAAATTGTTGTGACTGTTTTGTAATCCCTCAGCAGTTTGTCTTTGAATCGTTATAATTCATTTAGGGATTGTCCTTGAACAAACTTACTGAGCTATCAAAAGCTCACCCTTGTTTGTTCTGTTCTGCAGATAACAACCAGCAGTAGATCATTTGAGGAAAGTTAGAGTCTAGGTAGTATTTTGGAAAAGTTACCCGATTTTGTTTAAATGGGGCCCATGCGTGGGCCTATACAGTTAGCGTGTTTAGTAAAGAACTTAAGTTTAAGTTGGAATTCCTTTGCAAAACTTTACATTTTGGATGAACTTTGGGTTATGCTATCTTGGAAGCTCTGAAATTATGACAGGTGTGTTGTGATACGTGTCGATATGATAGGTTAACGCTCCGGAAGTTCGAGGCGATGGAGCTCCAGATTTCCAGGCTATTACACATTCACCGAGTGAATAGACAGTTAGTTAGAAGCTAGACCTCCCCAAATTTTTTCCAGTCCAAAACCTCCCAACCCACTGACCAAGTGGCCGGTTAACCCACAAGGTTACTGGATGCTTAGTCAGAATCCTATTTTCCCGACAAAGTTTTCAAAATCCCAAAATTAGCTCACTGAGTAGCAGGCCAATTAACCCACCAAATTACCAGATGGTTAGTCAGAAGCTAGACCTCCAAAAAAATTTCCATTCCAAAACCTCCCACCCACTGACCAACCAGCCAGTTAACCCACAAGGTTACCAGACGGCTAGTCAGAACCCTATTTTTTGAACAAATTTTTTAAAATCCCTAAATTACCTCACTGACCAACTAGTTGGTTAACGCACAAGGTGACTGGACGCTTAGTCAGTAGCCAGACGATGATACAGTTAGATCTCCATTGATGTTTCCATGGGAGCCGACTGTCAGTAGGTGAAAGTTCTCCAATCTGCATGCCCCTATAGATAAGGTGTTTGAACAGCTGCTTAGTAAAGATATAAGATCGCCAAGTTACTCTCACTTCAACACTGAAAGGGCCCAACGTTCAAGCTCGAAGTTAATATAACCAAGAATTTGGACACCAAGAAATGTATTGCCTTGAGGAGCACTATTTAAGATCTTATTGACAGTGGTTTGATCAGCCTCTTGCGGAGTCCAGTTGAAGGAAGAATTTTTGCTAGTACACCAAGCAAGCTGGGGTGTGATATTTCCTTAGGCACTAGATCTTTCTACGCCTGACCAAGAGGAAGACATCATATATTTTGGTGGCCAGATGGCCCAAGATTATCCGATGATTAAAGGCTTTCTCAGTGCCAAGATGAGCGCAATCCAGACCCTTAGTTTTGTTTTATCTCATTTAATTTTCCTAGCACTTCCTATATTATTTTTTTCAGGATTTGTTTCGATTGGTAATATAGTCGACATTTTTTCTTTGTCTAATGCACTTGATAAAAATAATTAAAAAAAAGCCCAAAATATTTTCTTTTATAAGGTAACAAGTTCTGGCACCAGTACGAAGCTCTAGTGTTAGGATAGTCCGAAACGCTAAAGTGGATTCCAATGGCCAAAGGATTCCTTCAGGCAAATGATCTCGTCCAAATGCTTGATGATATACAAAAGGATTTTCAAGCTAACCTCACTGCTTTAGCAGCTCAACATACCAAAATCGCCTCAAATGTAGAATTACTCGTGGGAAAAGTGCAAAACGAAGAATCTGGAGAGGAGCCAAATATCAAAGAGAAAGAAAAAAGGGAAGGCCCAGCTTGAAGCTGATGGGCAATACGAATCTAATAATGAAGGAGAAACTATTGCCATGAAATGGAAGGAAAATTTGGCTACGCTTGAGTCGCAGATCGCTAAGATGAGAAGGACTGATAACCCTAGGGACCTCGGTACCTTTATCATGATCTCAGATGATTGGCTCCCTTCGAAGTTTAAAATGCCGGATATGGACGAACTTGATGGGACAACGAATCCACAGATGCATGTGAAGATGTATATGCATGCATTAGCTCTTCATGGAGTTAACCAGAACCAATTGTTTAAGCTTTTTTGTCTAACCTTGACGGAGCCGCTGCTCAATGGTTTCTTACCGTCAACGATGAAAAAGTACAAACATGGGAAGATAGGGTGCCAGAGTTTGTCAATCGGTAACAACACAATACAGATTTGGACATTATTCGAAGAGACTTGGAGACTACCAAACAGGAGCCTAAAGAGTCAGTCTTAGCTTTTACAATGCAATGGAGGAATAAGGTCATTCAGATGGTTAATCGCTCATCGGAAGAGAACATGTTAACATGAAGGAACAACTTGCCACCGGTATACCATGAATATCTATTGGGGCAATATCACACTTCCTTCAAAATACTAATGGGATCCCCTAACAAGTTGAAGATGCTATCAATAAAGGAATTATACACCAAGAAATTAAGTCGAGAGGATACCAAGTGGCTGGGAGAAATGCCAGTGCTCTATCAAAGCCAGCTAGTGTAAATAATGTCAAAAGGGCGAGGTCTCAATAGATAGTGTCACAGAAAACCATTCCTAAGCCATGACGACAGTTTACCCATTTAAACGCCCTGCTGAAAAAATATTTTGAACAGTTGCTGTAACGAGGTCTTATTGCCAATACTCCTACATTGGTTGTTTTACTTGAAGGATGTGATGTCCAACCTCATTGTGCTTACCATTAAAGAGCTGGCCACCACACCGAAAGTGCCTCACCCTTTATCATGCTAGCTAAGATTTAATTGACAAATATGAAGTAAACCTTCTACTGGGCCAAAAATGAAGACATAATATTTTCTAGCACATCTAGTGGGCCTAACTGAGACACCTCTTTCGACACTAGATCTTTCTACGCTCGACTAAGAGGTGGACATTATTAGCCAAATCATCCCAGCATGAGATAAGACTGATTAGCTCTCAGATCGATGGTCAAAGACTTTCTCGATGCCTAACTGAGTACGACACCGAACAAGAATCTTAGATAGTTTTCTAAGTATTTTATAGATTAGCTTTTCTTGATTTGTTCTTTTCTTGCTTACTCTTTGTTTCTGGCTTAGTCTATGCGGCTAAGGATAAATAAAAAAAACAAAAATTCAAGAATATTCCCCCTCTTAAAAGTCTCTTTTAGGGTTTGAATCAAATAAAGTTTGTGTTTCCAGTAAGTCTAAGAGTGCATCCTTAGCAAGTCGAGAGTACAACACTTTTCAAAGAAAGAGAGAATAGCCCGATCCCATACCTGTTGATAGGGATGTAAACGAACCGAGTTTGAGCCTTACAGAGATATGCCCAAACTCATCTGTTTAGATTCAGCCATGTTCGTGTTCGTGTTTGTTTAATCTTATCTTCAAAATTTTGTTTGAACGCATTCGCAGTTGGTTTGACAAAACTCATGTTTGGCTCGAGTTCGTTCGTTTATTTACATGAACCGAACACGAACTTGAAAACTCGTGTTCGTTCAAAACATTGTTGCAATGTACAAGGAAAATGAATATTACTTTATGGATCTTCAATCGCATAGGCAAAGTCGAGATAGTCTTTTACTCCTTTCTCAAAAGATAGGAGCATTCTATTTTGAGTTGTATCTAACTCTTATCCGTTTTTACGTACATTGAATTAGAACAAGTTGTGCAGTAGATATGCATTATATGGATCTAATATAATAATAGATAATCCATATTTTATATCTTCGAGAACAAAGAGTCCATAAATAGTAAAGCACCTCTTGATATCTATTAAGAGAAGAACCCTTAGGATCTTATAACATAGGGTTTTTAATCGGAGTAAACAACTTGTAATAGGTTGAATATTAATTAAGCATACACTTGCTTCTTCATTTTGTTCCTTGTTATTCTAGCAACTACGGCCTTGAAAACCAATGAGAATATTAAAACTGGAAACAATGAGAATGCAACAAACATAGCAGTAAAATAAATTCCGAGTTGCTTTATAGAAGGTAACTACTAACTATTATTGGCTGCCGAAGTTCACCCAAATTGTTATTCTTCAATGGGCTTAAAAATTCTTCCTTGGATTCATAGGTCCTAACTTAAGTACCGTTTGACAAAGTTTACAGTTTTCAGGTTTTTTTTCTTAAAAACTTGTTCCCAACCTATTCTGGTCGCACTCAAAGGTCCACTTGGAGTCCCATTGTGCATGACACGTCCGCACAAGCACAATATTCAACGCTTTGAACCGGACAAAGTGTGCGCGCCCAAGTCACTTGAATTCTTTGCCTCACGCGCAACTCAGTCACCAATGATTTCACGCTACTGTGACTCACAGTACAACGTTCGTCGCGCTGCGACCACCTAAGCACATTTTCACCAAAAACATCGACCGTTGGCGTAACCGGAGTGACGGGATCAAGGGCATAGGCCTTGGCCAAACCCATGGGGTCAGCCTCGGCCTCCCCTAGGGCCATGGGGTCGGCCTCGGCCTCCATGGGGTGTTGGCCTTGGCCTTTCCCCCCCGGTTGTTCACTCTTCGCGCAAAGTCCCTTTCGCGCTTTGATCGCTTCATACACTTTGGCTTTGGCACCTTGTTCATCACACGGGTACGTTTCACGTCTACACGTTCGTCACAATGTAACTTTCGGATTTGTCATTGCCTATCAAAGCACCTTCAGTCGGCATGCCCGAATTTCACCCAAAGGGGGAGTGGCCTTGGCCTCCCTTCATGGGAGTTGGCCATTGGCCTTGGCCACCCCTAGGGTCGGCCTCGGCCTTCCCAAGGGGTCGGCCTCGGCCTCCCCAGGGGTGGTGGCCTTGGCCTTCCCCCAATCCTTGGCCTATGGCCTCCCCTCTCGCGTGCATTTGTTTTCTCAAGTCTTTGCACCTCCGCGACGTGCATTCGTACATCTACCTCGCGACGTTTGTCGTGCATCAACCCCGCGACGTCCGTCGTCCGTCAACCTCTCGACGTCCGTCGTCGGTCAACCTCCCGACATCCGTCGTGCACCAACCTCGCGATGTCCGTCGTCCACCAACCTCGCGACGTCCGTCGTCCATCAACCTCGCGACTTTCGCCCTCCGCGACCGCGCACCGCTCCAGCGATGTCTGTCGCCCAAAGTTGAGCACTACCACAGAATGACCCGTCACTGACAACCGCGTACCATCACTTCCAACTTTGTCATTACTACATGTTGCATTCATCATCTTGTTATGATAGGTACACTCAGCTCAAATCCCATCTTCGAGACACCCGACGTGGGCCAGTGCACCGTCTCCACGACGTTCGTCGCCGTGCCCATACGCCACTTTCATAACATGTGCCCCGGCACCAAGTATATGCTTCGCGACCTTCGTCGCCGCGCCCGTGCACCATTCTCATCATGGGTGCCCCCGGCACCAACTATAGCTCCGAGACGTTCGTCGCCGCGCCCGTGCCCCATCTTCATGATACATGCCCCCGGCACCAAGTAAAGCTCCGCGACGTTCGTCACCGCGCCCGTGCGCCATTTTCATGATACGTGCCCTCGACACCAAGTATTGCTCTGCGACGTTCGTCGCCGTGCCCGTGCGCCATTCTCATCATGCGTGCCCCCGACACCAACTATAGCTTCGCGACCTTCGTCGGCGCGCCCGTGCACCATTCTCATCATTCGTGCCCCCGGCACCAAGTATTGCTCCGCAATGTTCGTTGCAGCGGCCATGCACCATTCTCATCATGCGTGCCCCCGACACCAACTATAGCTCTGCGACGTTTGTCACAGCGCCCGTACGCCATCTTCATGATATGTGCTCCCGGCACCAAGTATTGCTTCATGACGTTCGTTGCCGCACCACTCTCATGACATGTACTCCGGCACCAAGTATTGTCTCTGCGACGTTCATTGCCGCGCCCATGCGCCACAATCATGATACAGGCCTTCAAGCATCACACTTATTCACCACACCATGCTCCCTTGCCATGGACGTGGAACATGCTTCGACCCACTCTCCAGAGTGTTCAGCATCACGGGGGGCTCCGTTCGTAGTGCTCCGGCACGAGCACCCCTCACAATGGGATGGCTCACAACCTTGAAGCCATCGCCAGCACAATCAACTACAGGATGGGCTCACAACCTTGAAGCCATCACCGGCACAATAAACTACGGGATGGGCTCACAACCTTGAAGCCATCGCCGGCACAATCAACTACGGGATGGGCTCACAACCTTAAAGCCATCGCCGTCACAGTCACGGGGGGCTCCGGTAAGAGGACCCCTTGCCTCGGACATTGCGCACTGAGCTACAAGCATGTCCACTCATGTTATCATTGATCGTTGACATCACCAGGGCAATGACCCCAGGTCACTCCGGGATGAGAGCAGGTCCTTGGAGGTCATGGCACCTAGTCTGCCTAACAGTTGGCTACAGGGGCAGCCCTCACCACTGTCAGGTTCTCCGCGCGTCTCTTGACGCACCTCGTGGGACTCTGCAAGGGCTTGAATTGGAGGCTAGATCAAGGGGGTTCTCCGGCCACACTGACGCTGTGGGAGCCAGTCTTTCCAGACAGACAGAGCGATGCTATGCGGGGCAGGCCAGGTGAATATGCGATTTGACAGTCTGTGGAGCATCGGCAGCTGTGGACCCCTCGGTGACGTGTCACTCCCGGGGAGCACCACGTGTCGCGTGATGACATCATCATCTCAACCTCTATAAATAGAGGTCTTGAGAATTCATTTGGGAGGTTGGACATTTTTAGAATACTTTCACTTTCTCACTCTAAAATCCTAGAGAGAAATATACAGGAGCCTGACTTTGGACCTAAGCATCAGACTGTGACTGTTGTTGTATATTCATCCTGTGCCATCGCCCTCGCAGCACTGCCACCCTTAGGCTTTGTCTGGGAAGCCCTTGGTCTCTGCCCTTGCTCCGCCCTTGCTGTGTCTCACATCAACATACTTGGCATCTGAGTCGGACTGCATTCCTTCTGGCACCTCCACGTCGACTGCGAACCCACTTTCCTTGGCATCAAAACTGAAAAGAGTTTTGAATTTTTTTTAATGGATTCAAAAATTTGTTGAACGTTTGATAGAATTTCAATTTTCCAAAAAATAGAAAAACCAAAACCTAAAATTGTGTTTGATGGGAGAACGAGTTTTTCTTACACATTGATCACACAATTAAACAAACATTGCCAAAATTATCACATATCCAAAAGTCAACGGGAACATTGTAGCGGTAGCTCTGTCGGAGAAAGGAGATGGAGGCGCGGCCTCTTCCAAGAACAGATGAAAGGGCAAACGGTGGTGGGATCGGAGCGATGGAGGAGGCCGAACGGTGGAGGTAGAGATGAAGGCAGCGAAGCCAGTGGGAAATGGAGACGGTAGAGCGATAGAAGCGGTGGCCTATAGAGGCGGTGGGAGATGCAGCCAGCGAAATGATAAAAGTAGTGAACGATATAAGTAGTGGGCGATGGAGATGGTGGGAGCTGGAGGCTATGGATCTGTGCCTTGGGGTAGAGCAGTGGAGCTGTGCGGCGGAGAAGAAGAAGCCACGAGGAAAGGCAACCCTAATTTCAGAAGGCTTTTATACTTAGCTCAAAAAACTCCAATCTTTTGTTGCCAGTTAGGCTTGATGCCTGGATCTCTTTAAAAGATAAGGAGAGAGGCATGTTTCTCCAGTTTGCAAGAGAAAACACCATAATCTGGTTTCCAAAAAGAGGCTTGGTTTTAGAGATGTCAAACGGGCTGGGCTTGGGCCGCCCGGCCCGGGTCCATCGGGCTTGAAGCGAAACCGGGCCGGGATCGGGCCAAGGAGGTTGCCATTCGGGCCGGGCCGGGCCGACTGAGGATAAATTCTAGGCCCGGTCCAGGCCCTAGCCCTAGGCCCAATTTTTAGGGCCAGGCTTGGGCCGGCCCGGGCCCTTTTTTTAATTTTTTTAAATTTTCTTGTTATTCAATTTTAAATTTCATCTTTAGGCATGTCCAATTTTCAAATTTTGACAAATCTAATTTTTATCATTTTATTTCATTATATGTAATATTCATATATATATATGTATGTATGTATAGATATATTTATTTGTCTCTCATTTTATTTTTTGCTATATGTTAAATCTTTTCTTACTCTTCTTGGTGATCTTTATTAATAAAATCTGAACACATAACAATTATTACTATTTAAGAGAGACTGTTTCTACTATTTGATATTTTACTTCAAACTAATTGACCGAAAACCCGGGATTGATACATGTTAATTCCCGAGACGATCTTTAGTAAGTATAGAAAAATAAACGTGTTCATAGGCCCTCCTTTTATCCGGGCTTAGGACCGGCTGCTTGTAAACAAACAGGCGAAATTACCTATTTTTTTATATATACGAAAAAATATATATCTTGCTTGTAAAAATTTATTTTATATATATGGAAAAAAAATATATTTTGTGAAAAAATTTATTCTTAAAACTTAAGAGAAGGAAAATAAAAAGAAATTACCTAATCATCCGGAAGTACTTCAATATCCGAGTCACTGCTCTTCCTATCATCAATCGGTTTATCTTGCTCGCGGTATTTCGCATCAAGATAATCCTTCCAACATACACATAGCTCGAGCGACTCGGGGTTAAGACGACTCCTCCTGTCATCCAAAATCCTCCCGCTGGCTGAAAATGCCGACTCTGAAGCAACCGTGGAGGCTTGCACTGGCAGTACATCCCGTGCAATTTGGGATAAAGTTTTATACATGTTTTGATTTTGTTTCCAAAAATTTAACAAATTAAAATTAACATGTTCTTGCATTGATAAATCAGAATAATGATCAGTATTTGCATATACACCAATCTCATTAAAAGAGAAAAAAGTAGACGAACCTGCCGAATTAGAAGTACCTTCACCTGGTAGTTGTCTTGCTACTAGATGTTCAAAGCCTTTAAGGTATGGCGCATAATACCTCTCAACAGTGGATGATGTAGCTCGCCCGCGCACGTCAGCAGAATTACGATAGAGGTTGAACAATTCCTCAAACCTCTTGCTCACTTTTGCTGTGAGTGCGGTTGTCTCCTCTGCTGTGTAGCACATTAATTTCGATATCTCTTGTATCGAGGCGTTCACGCCATGCAACTTTAACCTAGGATCTAAACAAGTAGCCACAGTAAAAATAACAGGCAGTCTACTCCAATATTTATTAAACTTTTCATCCATCACTTTTACTATTTCCCTAAAGGGTCCTATATATCTCCATTTTGTTAACATTGTAGCCATCTTGAGAATTTCTATTACAGCGAGAGGAGAGGTGGGATAGTACGTACCAGACAATAAATTGGTAGACGTGTAGAATACCTC
This sequence comes from Escallonia herrerae, assembly GCA_033070095.1. Taxonomy (NCBI): domain Eukaryota; kingdom Viridiplantae; phylum Streptophyta; class Magnoliopsida; order Escalloniales; family Escalloniaceae; genus Escallonia; species Escallonia herrerae. Next base: position 95,559 of record JAVXUP010001154.1, on the reverse strand, counting down.
CAAAAATTCAGCTAGGTATGTGGCCATCTGCCATTCCTCTTGAGTTGGCAAGCCGGCTGGGAACTGGGTTAGTAGAAAATGCGTATAGACTTCTCGGTATGCCAGAATGTGTAAAAGCATATGGTATGTAGAGTTCCACCTGTGGACCACATCTGTAACTGCTCTCCTGCGAGGCATATTATATTCAACACACAACGTTTTAAATTGTTGTGTTCTCGGACTCGAGCTATTAACATACGCTGTCATACCCCTCATTTTGACAAGAATATCTCCTGCAGCAGCTAAACCATCTTGAACAATTAAATTAATTATATGACAAACACAACGAACATGAAATAATTGACCAGAAAGTACAGGTTTGAGGCTCTCCTTTAAAGCATCAACAGCAGCTGTATTGTTAGAAGCATTATCAAAACTAATACTCATAATCTTATCCTTTAATTTAAATGTGGTACATGCTTTTAATATAAGAGTAGCAATGTTCATTCCATCATGCGGAAAAGGAAAGAGCTCGAAAGCGATGATTCTCTTGTGCATAACCCAATCTGCATCAATCCAATGAGCGGTCACACAAGAATAACTAACAAAAGTAAATAGAGATTGCCAAATATCAGAAGTAAGACTAACTTTACTGTCAAATTTATCGAAATAATCGATAAGGCGTGCTTTAGCAGCATTGTACTGTCGGAGTGCATCGGATCTAGTTGTGTTTCTATGAACCTTTTTGTACAAAGGTTGAACGTATGTGTTCATATATCTAGAGTGCTTAGGATTATCGGCAAAAGAAAAGGCTTGTTCATCGTGAATAACAAATTCAGCGAGACCGTCTCTTTGCTCTCGCTGATTATAAACAAATAACTTACCGTCAAAAGATAACTGCGTTTGGGTAGGTTCGACGTGGCCTTGTCGAGGTGCACACTGAGGGTAATGCCTGTTAAGATGTCCATTACCACTACCAGACGAAAATAATTTAGCGCAGTACTTACATCGAGCTTTTCGGATGCCGTCCACCGTAACTACATCGAAATGATTCCAACACTCGGCTTTCTTTTTTTCCCCTTTTGGACTTCTGGCTCATTACCGGAGGCATTGCTCGGCCCTTCTTCATCATGACCAGGCATAGGGTTGAGATTATGCCACGGAGTAGTAGCTTCGCCAACCGAGCTGCGTCCTTGACTATAATGCGGGGGGTCTTCATCAGGCGTGTATTCAAAATCTGGAATGTTTTGATTGAACTCCCAATTGGCTTGGGTATCTATCATACAGCCTGTACTCATTCGTCCAGGAACGAATGGTTGTGTTGGTGCTTGGATTGGTGTTTGTGATGGCCGTGGCGCTGGCGCTTGTGCTTGCGATGATGATGATGTTTTTCGTGATGATGATCCACGCCTCAGTTTCTTCAATAATCCAGCCATATTTCACGCTAAACTTTTTTACTAGATTGGAAATCAAAATTCGTAAGAGTAACTAAATACACAAGTATAAGAGTAGTAATAAGAAATAACAATTAAAAGAATGAACGAGTAACAAATATTAATCACTGAGGATAATTCTGATCCAATTGGAGAGAGTTAGTAATTAAAAAGCATTTAGTAATAGTAATTAATAAATAAAAATTCACTAATTACTAATTACTAGACAAAAGAATTAGAGAGTAACAAATTAATAAGAGTAGTAGTTAATAATTAAAATTTAGTAAGAGTAGTAATTAATAAACAAGAGTACTAATTAGTAAATACTAGTAGTAATTAGCAAGAGTAGTAATTGGAGAGGGAAATAGTAGCAAAGCTTGTAGAAATATAGAATGTTTAGATAAGAGAGAGTAAGAAGATTGGTGTGAAAAATTAGAGAGAAATGGTGTGAATTTATAGATTTTAGAAACTTCACAAAAGACCAAAATACCCCTAAAAACTATCCGTTTATAGTTGTTGGGGAGGGTAAGAGTGTAAAAACCTTTAAAGGAGTTGAAAAAATTAAGTTAGACTAAAATACCCCCCAAACTAGCCGTTATATTGCTGTTGGGGGGGTAAAAGTAAAATTTTGGGAGAATATATCCGTTGGAGGAAAAGGGGGGAGAAAGGGGGGAAAACAAAAAATTCAAACAGGTGGGGCCGGAACCGGGCCGGATAACCGGGCTAGACCCGGGCCAGAACCAGGCTGGGCCAGACCCGGGCTTTTCCGGGCCGGGCCTGGCCCGGGCTTTTCCCCATATTTTTTCGGCCTGGTCCAAGCCCAGGCCCTAAGCCCAATTCCTCCGGGCCAGCCCTGTTCATGACCGGGCCGGCCCGGGCTTTTTTCGGGCCGGGCAGCGGGCCGCCCGGCCCGTTTGACAACTCTACTTGGTTTTGCAAACTCTTGCCGAAGTTTTCAAAACTAAAACTCTACCAAACAGTAAAAAAAAAAGTTAGGATTTTTAAAATTTTGAAAACTGAGGTGGAACAACTGAAAACTAAATATATTTAAAACAGACTCTTAGATGTGCTATGTTAAGCAAGCCCTTTAGTTAAGTTAAAAATGACCTTGTCTGCATATGCATTATCCCATAAGGGGTCGTGGACACATGTAATACATGTGAAATACACCAAATAATGCAAAAAAAAAAAAGGAAGAAAAAAACACAAAGATACCTTTTTGATGATTATGAAGATCTAACCAGTTCTTTTGAAACAAGAAAAAAATTAATGTGAAGAGAAATATGAAAGAAAGATATTGCAGACGAACTAAAAAATGAATTGCTCTATTTTAGGATAATCAATTAAAATATCCAACTACACACAAAACATAAGAGACGTGAATGGCGTAACTGAAACCAGTAAAACACTCAGGACGGGGGGGGGGGGGGTTGTTGGGGGTTGAACATTGAAAGGTTATGAGAAATTTGAAAGAATCACAAGTATATATCTTAATCAAATTAATTAAGAAATTAATCGATATGCTGACTACAAATCTGAAACTACTCTAGAACAATAGGTTAAGAGACTGAGTCCAGAGACACGTGACAAGGAGATTTAAATGGTTCACCTTAAACTACCCTCAAGACTATATTCATCTTTTCAGGTAGAGTTGTCAAATGGGCCGGGCGGCCCGCGGGCTGGCCCGACCCCTTTGATGAACAGTGCTGGCCCGGCCTTTTAGGGCCTGGGGCCTGGGCCTGGGCCAGGCTTACATTTCCCAGGAAAAAGCCCGGGCCCGGCCCGGCCCGGCCCGGTTCAGGCCCGGGTCAGGCCCGGTTCAAGTCCCCCCTCTTTACTTTTGAAATTCCACTTTTCCCCCCTTTCCCCCCAATGGATTTATTCCCCTTTTCCCCCCTAAACAGTACTGAAGATTTAAGTAATGCGAAGAATAATAACACATCTTAAAGTCTTTGATTTTTTTTTTTTATAAATATAGTGGTCATGGGATCGAGTAAATTTCCAACATCTTTATGTATTGAAATTGCTGACCCCAATGCATCGTGTACCCCACATTTGCTGTATTTTGTTAATTTATGTTACAATTTGAGTGGGCTGGAACTTGGAATCTGTTAGGGACGCTTTAATAAAGCGTCCCTAACAGAAAATTACCATAATTAAAAAAAACCCTTACCTTGAATAACAAGAAAATGCCAAAAAGAGTCGATAAAATAAAAATTCCACCCAATTTCGAAAATAATAAAACAAGCAGTAAGTGCGCAATCTATGACTCGCTCAAAAAATTAAGAAAAAAAAGAAATTTGGGCCCGGGCCGGCCCAAGCCCGGCCCTAAATGTTGGGCCTAGGGCCTGGGCTTGGACCGGGCCCAGATATCCTCATAACCAGGCCCGGCCCCAGCCCGATTTGTTGGAGGCCCGATGGGCTTGGGCTGGGCCTGCCCAAGCCCGGCCCATTTGACATCTCTATTTTCAGGGAGATCCGTTTCAAGAGCCCTAAAATTCATTAATATGGTTAACCTTTGGGGACAAACCTAGCCACTATACCATTCCCTTGATGCTATACACACGCCAAGAACCAGAATTGACAATACCAAAGCTCCAAAGCTTTACAACCCCAAGCTTGCCACAAATTGAATGAAACAAAGTTTCTTGTTTAATTGGAGCACCCTCTATGAAGAAGATGTGTACAAGTGAAGCTCCAATCGGTGGAGAGGTGAGAGAACTAATGACTTGAAGATGTTTCTCCCAGTCAAAGAATTACTCACAAACATGCTCACTTTAATGATGTAAAATAACGAAGATGAAGAGAGAAAAGTTTAATTCTTGAGCCTTGATGCTTTTTTGGTGAATGGAGGCTTAGAAAGTGGTTTGCATGGTGTATGTTTTAGTCCCAAATCATTTTGTTGGGTAGATACAAAATATAGGCGTTATATAGGATTTGGCATGATTCATAAAAATTTTCCTTTGTTTTTTAATCCGGGCTTTCTTATGTCTGCCATTACATTAAAGGGTAGGGAAACAGAAAGCCTTCACTTGAAACACGAATGAAGTCGACTGCATTCGTCTCGAGAAAATCCCCTTTCATACTTCGGGCATAACTTTTTGTAGAAAAATCAGGTTGAGGCATTGCTTTCCATGTTGGAAAGCTAGTGAATGTATCATGAAAATATAAAAAAAAATTAGCTCCACGTTTAGACATTTTCAAGAAACACAATTGTTTGAAGGTTTGAACTCACATCCAATCCCAAGGTGTCCTTAGGTTACTCTAGGCCATAGTCAGCAATCCAAGAATCTAACCGAGACTAGTTTTGGATAATGGTAAAGATCAATTACAACTGAAAGTTATTCAGTCTATGCATTTCTTATTGCTCTTCGACATTGGAGTTGGTTTATGTTTCATAGCAACTCCGCTACAGTTGTAATCTCATTTCATTTCAATCCGCATATCAATTTCTCAAACGTGTCTTCCATGAGGTGCATATCGATGTACCTACAAAGAATCCACTCAAAGCACACAGTATAACATAACCAATGTGTTGTTATCATCAAACAAGGTGTAAGCCTAGGTTATTCAACCATAAGGCTTACATTCATGATGTTTGAAAACTAGATTAGCAAGGATATAATTCTTAGATGGAAAACCTACCATGTCACGAATTTTTTTTTTTAGAACGTGATGCAAATGAGATGGTGTAATATCTCGAACTTCGGGAACCGATTAAAATAACCACCTAGACTCTGAAAAATAAACGGGCGATAATTTTGAGCAATGCTTAATTTTATTGAGGATACCCTTGGATCACGAATATTGCTTAGATATCATTGGCATGGTGCTTCACATTTGTTGTTTTGATAAGTACGCAGAAGTTTGACATTAGTGCGCACAATAACATTAGGAGTCTAAGCGTATAACTGTAACATACTATTAACTACATATGTCCCATAATCTCAATATTAAGTAGTATTACGTTAACATAGTACACAAGACCTCTCCAGCTACTATAGAGTTAAGTAGCACTGTTTTGCACTTAAAAGAAAGACTGATGAATAAGTAAATAAACAACATAACACTATGGAGTAATAAATTATTTGCCTATTGTTTGTATCTGTCCAATTATCATTACGTAATACTTGAACGTGGAAGAAAGCGCTCTCCCAATGTATTGCAATGCCATATTATATGTTCCAAGAATAATGCTACTTGTCTCACATTTTGACTCCTAAATGACGCACATGTCAGTTAGGGATGGCAATTTAAATCCGATACGACAAATATCTGATCAGTCCCACCACGTTAGGAGCGGGGTTTTTTTTTAGTTTGACCGGGTTATGGGGTGGGTATGGTATTCATATTAGAAATCCGCAGCGGGTACGGGTCAGATTTGGTACTTTTTCTAATCGACCCGCCCCTTCACCCGTACCAGCCCTGGTTTAATTTAGAGCTAACCCTAAATTATATGCAATTCTAGCCATCCATCTGGCAATATAAAAAGTCACAACTAGAAAGCCTACCTCACTTTTCTTTTCTCTCTTCTCTCAAGCTCTCTGTAGCCCCCCACCCTCTTCTCTGCCCACACCATCACCTCCACGGCCACAAACCACCTCAAATGCACCACCAAACACCATCCTCATGGTCAAACCCCCACGGCTACAAACCACCTCCACCTCATCACCAAACATCAGCCTCATGGTCACTCTCCCATGGCCACAAACCCCCTTCACCCCACCAACACCCGCCATCCACCTCCTTCAGCGAAGAAGCCATTGCCTTATTCATGAAAGTCCTGAAAGCCTAGGGAGAGGCATTATCTCATATATTGGATCGTAGGGAAAAAAAAAGGCTGAAAATATGACAATTTATTTTTGATTTTTGGTGGTTTAATCTAATATTTTTCTCTTTTGGTTTTTGTGGGCATTTGTTTATATTTTGTCATGTTTTACTTTTTGTAATACAGATTAGTTTTTGTATTGATGTTGCAATACACATATATATGAAAAACAAGGGCAGGTGGGGCAGATTAATGCGGGTTTTCTCATGACTACAAAGGTCAAGATGGGGCAGGGCGGGGCGTGTTATATAAAAGTCCGCTAGGTCAGGGATGGTGTTTCCATCCCTTGACCCAGTGGCGGGGTGAGGCATAGTCGTGCAAAAGGACAACTGGGACGGATACGGATTTCATAAGATCCGCACCCGACCAGTCCCATTGCCATTCCTAAGGTCCATAAACACAATATGCCACACCATTAGGAAGTCACAATTTGGGATAAAAAATCTAGAAGAGAGACATGCAATTTAGCCTTGCCTTCTCAAATCTCTAGGGCTGTAATGAAAACTATTATATCTTCTACTTTAGTGACCACAATTCTCTTTTAAAGCAATCACAGATCCCAATCAGAGTAAGACATTCAAAAAAGGAGGGGGGGGGGAAATTAGTCACCTGCTTGCCATTGATGACGTGCATTTCAGCAATCACAGTATCGACTACAGATGGATCTGCATAGGTTATGAACCCAAATCCCCTAGGTCGCCCGGTGTGACGATCTTTCATGATAACCGAGTCAATAATCTCCCCATACCTCCCAAAGTACTTCACAAACGTATCCATCAACACACCACAACCAGAAGACAATTCAACAAAACAGAACCCAAAATACATGATATCACACAAAAATCTAATATAAATCTAAAAGAGTGGAATCAAAAGCTAACCTAGGGTGGTATCTTTTGCTAAACCCCCGATGAAAATCTTTTTATAACATACAAATAGCAAGAAAGAAACCCTAATTAGTCATTGCACCTACAAACTTGGATGTCCTATACATACACAGCCTATAAATACTAACAAATGTGTACCGAGGGTGTGTGTATGTATAGGTGTGTATACAAGCGTGAAAAAAAAGTGAATTCATGAACAACCTTGGGTTGTTGTATGGATTTGTGAAGTTGGTAAGTGGAATTGTGAGTTTTCAATGAATTTTCGAGGTGTTAGGGTATGAGTTTGTGTGGGTTGGTGAGTGTTCATGACTGAACTATGTATGTGTGTGTTCTTGGTGTGCGGGTGTGTGTAAATGTGATAATTCGTGTGTATGGGTTGGTGTAAGGAGGTGTAATTGGATTTAAATTATGTTAGTGGATGTTAAGTAACCCATGTAGGTGTCTTCTAGCGTATTGAGGACAAATCAATGGGTGTATGTGTGAGTTGAAGCAACCATGTGCTTCAGCTGAAGGTGGGGGAAGAGAAGTATGCGTAAATAAGGTGAAATAGTAGGTGTGTAATCCAAATAGTAACTGTTTTTGTCGCTAAAAAGGGGATACTAATTTAGGCAATTTTCCATGAATTTTTATAAATAGTTAGGGCCAAAATTAGACAAAGTCCAAAACAGTGACCCATAATATTTTCATGACAATTCATGACACGTACGCTCTAAATTGTTTTGAGAATTTTCAGTATCCACGAAGGGCGCTAATTTGGGGTATAATTAAAGAAATTTATTGAATTATTTAGCATAGAAAACCAAGCTATTTTGATCTGAAAATTTTATAAAAATCTTATTTTACTGATCATATTCTAAAATTTCGGGCCATTCTGAGGTCAATAGGTACTTTCGTGAAACTGACCTTTTAGCGCTCGGTCCAGACACCGGTTCTGAATTTTCTGGTAAAAATTTTCTAAAATAGTTTTAACCCAAAAATGATTTCAGGATGTTTAAAACAGTATTTTAAGATATTTTTTGAAATTTTTCTGGTGCCAGAAACCCCGAAGGGGTATTTTGGTAATTTTTACCCCGAGAGGGGGGATATTTTAGTAATTTTACCCATAAAGGGAATTTTTAAGTAAAGTTACATGCGGTAAGAATATTTTAATGATTGGGCTTATAGAAAGATCATTTTGATGATTTAAGTGTAACGGGGGGGGGATTTTGGTAAATTGTCACCTCGAAGGGGTATTTTGGTAATTTGACCTAAAAAGGTATTTTTAGACAAAATTGTGTACAATAAGGTTATTATAGTGATTCTACTCACGGAAAGGCCATTTTGGTGATTTAAGTCTGAGAGGGGCATTTTGATAATTTTACACCTCAGGGGCATTTCGGTAATTTTACATATCCGGTAAGCGGGTTCATTTTGGGAGTATGCGTGAGTATGTATTAAGTTAAAGTTAAAGACTTCTGGTTAGATAGTTTAGCTGCGGATCCAGGTAAGGGATTCTATCTAAACCCTGTGTAAGGATTTTTGTCTAAACTCTTATTTGATTACTCGTACTCGTAAGTACCCCCTTTGATATACTTCCGACTAATGTCAAACTCTGAATTGTAATTGATATCAGCATGTTATTGTCCAGAAAATCTCAATATTGAACCAAAATCGGTTTATTTTTCATCGCCATTCGTTTGGACTCTATTATGTTGAAACAAGTTGCATTGCTTGCCTTGAAAACCTTTCATTGAGCCTTAAAATGTTTATGAGAACTCTTATCGATGCTCATTATCTATTATTCATCAAGCATTGAATAACATGTTGTATTATTGAATTGTTATCATTCTATACGTTGACATGAGATTTTGCATTTTTATGGGCTAGTGATGGATTAGTCGGTGCATTTTTATGGACTAATGTCTTGATGGACTAGTCGGTGGCTAGTGCCTTAATGGACTAGTTGGTGGCTAGTACCTTGATGGACTAGTCAGTGCATTTTTATGGTCTAGTGCCTTGATGGACTAGTCGGTGACTAGTGCCTTGATGGACTAGTCGGTACATTGGTATGGGGTAGTACCTTGACGGACTAGTCGGTGTATCTATGATTGTCTGCATCGCGTCTAAAATTTTCCTTCGATATTTGATCGAACTAGTTATGATTCTTTTGAAACTCTCGAAAAATTATCATTGAATTGCATTGGTGAATTATTTCGTAATTTCTGTGTATTGGAGGATTTTGTGTATTAGTGTGGGTAAAAAGGATTAGATTTGTGCTTGTGTTGAAATCTCTTGAGAAATTTTCATGGTACTTTAGAAATGATGACTTTGGAAGGGATCTTGTACTGATCGTTAGGAAACCATCGTGATTGTTATTGTTATTTTGGAATCTATTTATTATGGATTTTGATCATATTGGAAATCATTGAGCTATTCAAATCGTTTGGGGTATTTTGGAAATCATCGTCAGTTGGACTTGGAGTCATTTGGTAATTCTTTTTGTAGTCCTTGTACGACCTTACTGAGCTATTAAAAACTTACCCTTCGTTTGATTCCCTTCTGCAGGTGATGATAAGCTGTAGCAAGTTTAGGAATGGGTTAGAGTCGGTGTGAGGTTCCGGTAAGCCCGACACTACAGTGATGTAAGACCCCTGTGTGGGTCGGGACTGTCATCTTGTTTTATAAGGACTCGAGTTGTAAAGAACCTAGGTTTTAATAGACCAAGTTTAAATAGTTCTGTAAACTTGTATTTGAAGAATTTGAGTTGGTATCGGATTAATATTTTGAAGTATGAGTTAGTGAACAAATTTGACAGGTTGATGTGATTCGGTAGGTTAACGACCCAGGAGTTCGGGGCGACAGAGCTCCAAATCTTGGGGGCGTTATAGATGGTACTATTATTCGTTAGGGATTGACACAATAACTGAACTTCAAATCTAATTCAGACCATGAACTGTTCACACATATACATTCTTGGGTTAAATACATGTAGGTACCCTGAAACTACCACAAAGTCTCACTTGAGGGTTCCAAAGTTTAATTTTTACACATAAGGGCATGTAACTCCAAATTTGCAACAACTAAGTACATCCGTCCAAATTCCTAACTATCCATGCTTTTTCGTCAGGGCAATTTTGGGTTTCCATATTTTGGATTTTATTGTGAGACAGAGAGACGGTAAGAGAGAGTGAGTTTGTTTCAGGTGGGTCTTTATATACACAGATTGGCCAAAGCAGATCGCGAAAAATGGAGGCCGAAGCAGATCTCAAAAAATAGACAGAATTGGCGTAGGATTCGAACCGACGACGAATAGTGGGTGGTCTTTGCCGGAGGGTGCTGAGCAGTTGGGTGGTCGTTGCCTAATGGTCTCGCCGACGGTGGAACAATAAAGAACTGGATTGCAAGTAAGGTTTTGATGGTCGTGGTCGTGGTCGTGGGTTTGCAGGTAAGGTTTTGGGTGGTTGTGGGTTTGCCGGTAAGGGTATGTGGCGGTTGGTGGTAGTGGCTTTGCCGGGATCTGGACCGATTTAGTTTGCCTGCGGTGGCTATTGGTGGGTTGGCATGATTGGTAGTGGCTGGCGGCCGGAAGTGTGCTGATGTGGTTGTGGCCGATGGTTGGTCGTGGTAATGGGGATAGCGGTGGCAGGGCCACTACCGGCGGGGTCTTCGAACGGTTTTGGTCGATGGTGGATCATGGTGACGGGGGAGCGATGTTGGTCGTGAGTGGATCATGGTGTTGGTCGCCGAACGGTGTTGGTCGGCGGTGGACCATGGTGATGGGGGAGCGATGGCAGGGACAGTTGCTGGCGTGGTAGCCGGACGGTGTTGGCCGTGAGTGGGCAGTTATAAGGAAAATTGCAGACATGGTTTGCATGAGGCATTTGAAAGGCGTTGTCGCTTGAGTGTGATGCTGGAGGGTGTCGCCGGTTTTGGCAGTTTAAGGCTCCTTTTTTGCACTGTTTTTGAAACCCAAAATATGGAAACCCAAAATTGTCCCTGATGGAAAAGCATAGATCATTAGGAATTTGGACGGATGTACTTGTTGAAAATTTGAAGTTACAGGCCCTTATGTGTAAAAATTAAACTTTGGGACCCTCAAGTGAGACTTTGTGGTAGTTTCAGGGTACCTACGTGTAATGCCCAAAAATTTTCTTTTAGAGTTATTATAACTCGTTCGGACAGAATAAACTTTTAGCGATGAATTCTTGCCTAGTGTTGGCATATTATTTGGAACGATTTATAGCGACAATTAGCGTTAACGGTATTTTTAGAAATCTCACAGCGGCAATTGGTGAAGCGAGTGATGTAACAACCTGTTAATAAATCTTTCTAACGCGTAAAATGTCGTAAATAGTTATCGGGTCTTTTCTTTCGGCAATTATATAAAGTTGGGGCAAAAAAAAAATAATTAATTAATTAAATTAACTAATGAAAATTGGGTGACCTTTATGAAAATTCTTCAAAACTAGGTTTTCTCTTTTTGTGTATATAGATGACATTTAGGGTCAGCCGACCCTAAAGGCCCAGACCACGTGGAAACGGCAGAGCGTAGGGAAGGAGCAAGGGAGATTTTTGGCGATCAAAGAACGTTCTCAGTAAGTTGCTTTTCGAAGCTAAGTTCAATATGAATAGATACTATAGTAGATGAAATTGGGTTTTCCTCTGGACATAAAATCTGAGAGCATGTTTATATAAGTATGTGATACATATGGGTACATATATATGGGGGTTTGCGCGACAGCCAAGGCGCCTTGATGGGCTCGTGAGAGACAGCTATGGCTGCCGTGGAATAGAAGCCGATGGAAGGGCGACAGATGGATTGCGTGGATAGGTGGTGTTATGTAGCCGTGTGCGAAGGAGAAGAAGAGTAGGCAGCAGTGGGGCGAGGCCATTGCCGGCGGATGCCGAGCGGCGTGGGCAAGAGGAGAAAAAAAAAGAAAAGAAGAACCCCGGTGTATTGTACTTGGAGTTATGAGATGAAATGTGGAAGGAGAGAAAATGGGTATGTAGTTGTGCATATTAGTGGGTTATCTGTGTCTTTATATAAATGGATAGTTGTGTACATGAATATTTTTCAACCCATTTGTGTATGAAGCAGGAGTGTGTAACAAGTGTGAAATCTTGTGTGACATGGGTGTATGAGAGTGAGTATTGTTGTGTGTATAAAAAGGCAAGGTCAAGAAATTGTGTAGGATTGGTGTATGCGTGAAATGGTGAGGAAATGGGTTTGCGAGTTGGGTTGTGGTAGTGAGTAGAGGCAATGTTTTAATGTGAGAAGTGGGCTGTGAGAATGAGTTTGGCAAGAGGAGAACAAGCTACTGCCGCAAGGCAGTAGCTATAAATGGAGATGAGGAGTTACAGTAATGGGTATGGGAATTTGGGAGGAGAGGTAAGGTATAAGGGAGTCAAATGAGTGTGTTCTGTAAACCATTTGTGTGTATTAGAGGTGTATATTTGTGAGGTGGAAGGGAAGCTACAAGGCAAGAGTATAGTTAGTGTATGTGTAAACAAATGAGTAAATGAGAAATTGGAAGGAAAGAAAGGCTGCATGAACATTGTTTTGGGAAGAAGTAGACTGATGGGTTGCATGAGGAAGAAGGTGCTGTAGGGAGAGAGGGAAAGCTGTGGTTTTAAATTTAACTTCAAATTGTCGCTAATAGTAAAGTTTTTGAGCAATTCCTTCTTGAATTTTTAAGATATATCTAGAAAATTATTTGAACAAAACTCAAAAGAGTAACTTGAATTAATTTTGCAAGAACTACACACAGTAAAAATTTCAGATTTTTCGGAGCTCAGGAAGCGTGCTAACTAATTTTATTTGTGATAGAGACGTTAGTGTATTACAGAATAGTAAATGAAGTTATTAAATTCTGAAACTCCTACAATAATCTTATGTAGCTAAGATAAGGTAGTTTCTAAAGTTTCGAAAATGTGTAAGGTCGTTTGCTATGTTAGCGGCATAGCGCCCAAACGGATATAGCGTAACACTTCATTGTCACGATAGTTATTAAATTATTTCTAAGGAACTCTTCTGAATAGATTCAGACAAAGTGCTATTAGGTAATTATACATAAGTCGGGGGACGGTTGGGTAAAGTTTACTCATCTAAGAGAAACATAATATCTAAACGTGCCCGAGCGTCAATAAATGACATCTGTATGATTTGTTATTTAGATTTTGATAGTCAAGAGCTAGGGCCGGCATTTGAGCAAATACCAGAAACATATTTTGAGCGAGGTAAGTACCCCTGTCATGTTCCTCCGTATATTTATTTGCAAAAACTATAATATGTATTTATGTTTTGATTAATTGAAGTTCAAAGATTTATTCTGCATATGTTTTATTTCTAAAATATTTGATGAGAAATGTAATTTGAAAGAATGCAATGGAATGTCGTGTGAGTCATAAAATTTTACTGAGTACATGTTAATGAGCAATGAAACTTGTCTTGGTTGCTGTGCCCCATATCCAACGGAGGAATGTTGGATTTCGGGCCCTGGTCAACAGGGCTCATACGTTGATGCATAGTACTATGGCTGGTGGTGCGCCCTTGCGCCCACGTGATTATTTTATCCCGGGTGTAGGAGGGATTTCGGGCCCTAGTCAGGGGGCTCGTACGCTGACCGCAGCATACCTACGAAAAGAAATATATGTTTCTGATGTGAATGAAATGAATGATGGTTGTACTCAGATTTGAACATCTTTTCTTCTGAAATTCAGGTATATGTGTATATGTATATGAAGGACGTTTTTATGAATGACAATAATCAAATGTGTGAGTTGTTGAAAAAAAACCCATGGCATGTTTTAGAAATTCCAAACTTATTTTAGGAACATGGCTGGTGTATTTGCTGGGCTTTCGCTCATTCCTTATTTTTCAGGTGACTACTCAAGGGAAGCGGAGCCGTATGAGCTACACGGGGGAGTTATGCCCGAAGAGAATTTTTAGAATAATAAGTGCCTACTATTCAAACATTTTAGTCTATGTTAATTTACGTTATGCTTGAACTGATGTAAGGAGCTTAGGTCTCCTAGAGTTTTCTTTATAAGTTTTAAAGACATGTAATGAAAGTTTTATTTGAATGTTTTGGAGGTCCGTAAATTAGAATTAATTTGGAGTCACATGATTGTAGTAAGGCCTAGCAGAGCCTTGGCAGGTGTTTGAATGGGCCTGCGGCCGGTCACGTGCCTAGCACACGGGCTTACCCGTGGGTTCGGGTCGTGACAGTACGTGTATTTAACCCTACATTCTTTTATATATGTGTGTGTGGATTATATTTTAATTATACCAAGTAATCTTAGGAGATTTTCACTTGTTCTTTAGCTTGCCAAGGCACTCTTCAGGCCCTAATATTTGGCTTTAATTTTATAATAGGCGCAAGCCATGACTAACAAAGTCTAGAGTGACTTAAAAATGTCAAAGTTTTGATAAATTAGGAGACAGTTTGACCTTAGAAACTTTGCAGCTCAAGTCCTACAATTAGCTTACCAACAAATGATGATAAAAATATAACATGGCAAATAAAACGCTACCATGTAACACAGAAACTACCAAAGGTGAATTAGCCCTATTTCAGCATGATATTTCTAATCTTCTTATCTACTTGTATCAAAATCAATGTAATTCTTGAAAATTGGAAAAGTTGTAGGCCCTTATTTGTTTTACACACCTTATGCATGCTACTCTGCCTTACCTTTTAATTGCCATTCTCTCTATCCCACTATAGACACTCTATTTTTTGTAATCTTTTTATTTATTTATTATTATTGAGCTTTATTGGTAATTTAAGTTTGTTATTAATTATGAATTTAAACCTAATAATATAATGAGCCTATCTATTTAATTAAGTCTAATAAGTGGTTCAGTCCAGTCTAGACATGTTTGGGTCACGTCTAGTCCAGTCCAACGTGAATATAAATCCAATTAGAAGATTATGATTGCTTGGATAATTTTAAAAAGATCTTGAGAATAATGCATGATGAATGCAAATCTCCTTGATTTAGATGAAATAAGAAAATGATTTTCAAAATTTTGTGCATCCCATATGTTTTATTAGAGATAATTACCGAATTAGGGACAGATAATGGACCAAAATTTGAAAAAGAAAAAAGCTTAAGAATATTAAGGGATGAACCGGCCGGTTCTCGACAAACCGGCCGGTTAGTTGACTTTTCTTCAATCGACAATTCTAATCAAACATCTTGCTCTATCAAAGATCTCAGACTCAAAAGTTATCTTTATCACTTCAGTTAGCCTCAGACTTCTATACAAATGGCCTTTTTGGCTACAACTTAAGGGGGGCCAGGGCTAATCTCTCTAGAGGTTTTGTACCATATATACCTAGAAGTGGTACATCATTTCTAATGAGAACTTCAGCATTAACACTTATCTCTGCATCATGGGTTTGTCCTAAGGTGGTTCGAAGTTCTATATGCCATCATCATATAGAGGTAACTTTATGGTGCATTCTAGTCTAGTTTAATTTGGTCTAGAGAAATCAAGAATATATCCTTTTTCCGTGACCAAATTTATGTCCACAAAACAAGCTTTATAAAAAGAGTCTTTCAAATTTATTTCTTTATATTCATGTCAAAGACCAAAGTTTAGGTCGTCTGCTGTAGGGTCTGGTTGAACAACAGTGATGTTAATCCAGGTTTGCCCGACTAGGTACATAGGGCATTTGACCTCAGTTGTCAAATTCAAACCAAAAAATATAGAATTAGAAGTGGGGTGTATTTATTAAATTTTTATGTGCTAAGTGTTTAATAGGCCAAAATTTCATAAAAACAAAGTAGAGACCGTAAGGGTATGACGGGTGCCAAACACCTTCCCCCCGTATAACTTAGTCCCTGAACTCATTATTTATATTTTCAGTAAATTAGAAGCCTGCTTGGCATCTTAGAGTCTTTTCATGGTCTTTTATTTTTCTTTTGTTCATAAAATAAGATGGTGACTCCTCTTTTTAGACCTTTTAGGGTCCAAAGGAAATTTTAGGAGGCGGTTTGCTACAGCGACGACTCATCTGGCGACTAAAATAAGACAAGTAGGCTTGAAAAGTCTTGTTGATCTTTGTCCTTTTTTGTTTTATTTTGTTTTGTATAACATGTACAATATTCTACGACTGTGGGTAATTGTGATTGACACACACGCACGATTGTCTTGAACCCACTCACTCGAGGGCAACAGTTCAAACCGTCAACTTCCTAATTATCGGGGTGAATTTAATTGTTCTCTCACCTCCAAGGCTTAGTAATCAAAGGCTCCTGGTATCTCGGCATATTAAATGACTTATGTAAACATATGGTGATCAACCATTATTAACTATATAAGAGTTACGAGTGACAAGTATGAGTAAAAGTCAAGCCGACGGAATGAGGTTATGCTCGGGGTTGAGAAACAAACATACACCTTGACCATTTTCGAGTTCTGCCCTTTTCAGGGGGAATTCTTTCCAGGTTTATGGCATATTGGCTAGTAAATTGTGTTCTGTAAATCGACTAGTATTCTCACTAAAGGGCGATCACAGAAATAGAGATTCTGATCAACTGTAACTGGTCGGTTCAACAAAAGGTTAACCGCACAGTTAGTCGGTAAGTGTTCTTCATGCCGATCTAGATCAACCGATTTATACCCATAATTTTACCCAAAAATAGCTTGTTGAGTAATCGGACGATTAACCCACAAAGTTAGCCAGATGGTTAATCATTATTCAACCCTTTTCCAAACACTTTTCTTAAAACTTGCAACAACCCACTGATTAACTGGACGGTTACAGTAATTAGCCTTTTTCCAAAAAACTTCTCCAAATATCCAAAATAACCGGGCAGTTAATCAGTAATCAAACCTTTTCTAAACACCTTCTCCAAACACTTTTAACAAAAATTAACCTGGCGATTAGTTAGTATTCACCCCTTTTCAAATATTATTCCAAAAAACCAAAAAATAACCCACTGATTAATCGGACAGTTAGTCAATAGCATTTTTTTCAAATTTCTTTTCATAAACACTCCACTATGTAAGCAGATGGTTTAGCCAAAAAGTTAACCTGGCGGCTAGTCAGCAACCTTTTTCTCGGACACTTTTTCAAACATCCAAAACAACTCACTGAGCAACCAGTCAGTCTACTAATGTTTATTCAGTATTCAACCTCCCTGAATAAATAGGCTGGCTTCACACATGTCTTATGTACTAATTTTTTTTTATTCTCTATTCAGCTAAGGGTAAGAAACTCTGACATCGAGATTCATTCGAAAAATTTATAAGAAACCCGATGGCCAAAGAATTCCCTTATATCATTGATTTTGTTTGTATCCTCAGTAAATTACAAAAAAAAAATAATTAGACCAACTTCGTAACTCAGGCAGCTCAATAGGCAAAGACTGTCTCAAACATAGAATTTCTTATAAAGAAAGATCGAGAGGACTATGTGGCAGAGCAACCTAAGGTAGAAAAGAGCGAGGATAAGAAGAAGTCTGAATTTGATTGGCAATATGAATCAGAGGATGATGAAACAAAAGCTGCCACCCCAAAATGGAAGGAAAGTTGGTTTGAGTCCCATGTTGCCATGATGAGATCCGTAGACGACCCAATGGATCTCAGTGCCCTCAAGTTAAACCCTAAAGACTGACTATCACCCAAGTTCCAGATGCCCGACATGGATAAGTACAATAGTAAAACTAATCCTAGGATTCATGTTAAGATGTATATGTGAGCGTTGGCCCCTTATGGAGTCAACAAAAACCAGATGATCCAGCTCTTTGATCGTACTCTAACAGGAGCCGCCTTTCGATGGTTCCTAACCTTTGATGTAGTGCAAGAGTTTGTGAACCAATACCAATAATATACAAACTTGGATATCACTAGGAGAGAATTCAAGACTACTAAACAAGAGCCAAGAGAGTCTATGTCAGCATTTATAGTGAGATGTAGGAATAAGGCCACCAAAATGGTTAACCGCCCCTCGGAGGAGGAACAAGCTAATATAGTAAGCAATATTCTTTTACCGATGTATCATGAGTACATCTTTGGACATTCACCTCTTTTAAGGCTTTAATGGGATCCTTGGTACAAATAGAATATGCTATCAATAAAGGAACCATATCCCATGAGACCAAACCCAGAGGTTATCGAGCAGGTACAAGGAATTCCACTGTGCAGCCTAAACCTGCCAGTACCCACAATGTTAACAATGTCCAAGCACAGCAAGTTGTGTCATGGGAAGCTAGTCCTGAACCAAGATGAAGGTTTATTCCATTAAATGCTCTCTTGCCTAAGGTGTTTGAACAATTGCTGCGAAGGGGAACGATCTCTAAGTTACCCCTTACTCCCACACGGCCGGTTATACCTGAAAGAGCTGATATTCAGGCATTTTATGTGTACCACCAAGTAAAAGGGCATTCCATGGAAAAACGTGTCACCCTCAGACATGCTACTCAAGATCATATCAATAAGGGGTAAAGTCTTCCCTCTAGCTAAGTTAAATATGATAAAAGAATCCTTGTGTAGTCATAGTTTAATATGATTGATGAGGTTCTACGAGGGTTAGATCCTTCTACACTCGTAATACCAGTATGTGGATGTTTCGCATATTTTTGTTCAAGTTCCCTTGTCAGAATTTGACAATGTTATGTCTTTGGACAAATTGATGGAAGGCGAATCTTACACTGTATGAGAAGAAGACTATGACAAAGATACATGTTTTGTTTTCAAGCCCAACATCGTCGTGTCACATTTGGATGGGTCTGGTCAAGCTGACCAGACAACCAACCAGTCAACTATCTCAGATCCTTTGTTTTCCCAAGACCTGCAAATGACGAATTGCTCTTATCAGACATAAGAGCTTTTCCTTTATGTTCGGCGAAAGCTACGATATTCTACTAAATAGATATCCTCTTATGATACAAGTTTCAGTTTTGAAAAAAAATATTGGATGATATTAGGTCCATGGGATCTAAACAATCTTATTTTTTTGAACATGAAGAGATAAAGAAGCCATTACAATTGCCAGAAATACTAGACCTACTAAAGCCACAAAAACGGAGGGAAAGTTGAAAGTTGTCATAAAATGGGAAACCTCGATTTACTATTTGTACCTGTTATTATTATTTATAAGGCTTAATTGCACTGTAGACCCTGAGGTTTCCAAAGATTTGCAATCAGAACCCCAAACTTTAGAACTTGACATCCAAGACCCCAACGTTTGACACATGTTGCAATCTGTGGAATTTATTAACGGGAGTCACATATTCCGTTATTTGTTAAGGGTAAAATCGTCTTCGTAGGTCATTTTCAATAATTTTCCAGCAAAATTATAATCTTAACCAATCTGATGACTGAGATGTAAACACGTGTAAAGGGAGTCCCCACGTGGAAGTTCAAATTAGGCACCAAACCAATTTTGGTATGAACGGTCACCCCCATATTTTAGGGTTTTCAGAGCAAAATTATTGACGGATTGGAGAACGGCAGTGTGGTTGTTGGTCGAATCATTCCTAATTAGTGAAGATCATTGCCTCCAGAGTACAAACATAGTGGGAAGACTCCGAAGTATGGTATGTGCCCTAGTAGTCCACTTCAAAAATCACTGTATGCATGGAACTTGTTTTAGTTAAGTTGTCGGGTTTCTGTATGCTTGCAATATGAGGATTGTAATATGCTATTTAAATGTTCATTCCTATGATACATATTTAAATGTTCATTCCTACGTAAGTACTGATACATTGTCATTATTTGAAATGGATAATCTAGGCATGATGTTGGGATATGCTCCTCATGTTGGTTTCTACTATAAAATTCCTGGGAGGAATATACAGTGTGGGTTAGTACATATGGCAACTAATGAAGACTGTTTTGACATGTACTGCACATTGCCAAAAAACAGAGTAGCTCAGGTTTATATTAGACATCCAATCCCATGTGGATATCTACCACAGCCAGAGGTTGTCCAAGATAATGCACTCAATGTAGTTCCTAGGCCAGAACCTAAAGTAGTCACCATAACTGACACTTAGGATGAGAATGGTGGTAATGATGGTCAAGACCTAGGTTTAACACATGAGAATTTAGATAGTGATAAAGATTGAGCTGAGAGGTGATGTCAATGAGAATGATAATGAGCTGAGTGGTGTTGTTAATGGTGAACAACCTGAAGTGGATGAGGTGAGAGGTGCTGTTAATGGTGAACAACCTGTGGTGAATGAGGTGAGAGGGGCTCCTGTTAATGAGGAAGCAGCTGATGTGAGAGAGGCTGCTATTAATGAGGAAGCAGCTGAGGTTCCTGAGGCAGCTACAGTTAATGAGGTTCAACCTGAGGTGAATGAGGTGAAAGGGGTTGCTGTTATTGAGGAAGCAACTGTTGTGAGAGATGCTGCTGTTAATGAGGAAGCAGCTGAGGTTCCTGAGGCTACTATAGTTAATGAGGTTCAACCTGAGGTGAATGAGGGTCAGGTTTATGAGGAAAAATCTGAGGTTAGAGAGGCTGCTATGAATGAGGAGGAAGTTGAGGTGAGAGTGACTGGTACTAAGGAGGAAGACAGTGGTGAAGATGGTGATGATGAAGATGGTGATCAAAATGAACATGATAGTAGTGGTGAGCAGAGTACTAAAGGAAGTGATGAACTAGATTCTAATTTCTGTGAGTAGAGTATTGAAGGCAGTGACGATGATAACCTATATGATGGGCATGTTGTCACTTCCAGTGAAGAAGCCCAAACAGATGGCAATTCTGATGAGCTACATAGTTTATCCAATGAGGATGATGAGACACGACAGAGAACAAGAAACAAGATGAAAAAACCCAAGTACCCTGAGTTTGTGAAGGTTAATGAGAAAGATGATCCAATTTTTAAGTTAGGGATGAAATTTGGCTCAGTTGAGGATTTGAAGAAAGCAATTAGGCAACATGCTATATTAAATGGTAAGGATATCTTGTTTAAAATGAGTGAGAGATACAGAGTTAGGGCATATTGCAGACCCCTTGTGAGTGGATGATATATGAGGCTCTAATAAAAGTTGTTTAAAAGGAGTGAGAGATACAGAGTTAGGGTATATTGAAGAAAGCAAGGGCATGTCAAAAGCAACAAAGTTGCTTAAATGATTAAATTTGGTAACATGTGGCAACTGTGGCAAAATAGGCCATAACCGGAGAAGCTGTATTTTTAGGGAGGATGTATGGGGCACATCACAGAGTAAGGGGAAAGAAAAGATATGGCATACGTCAAGTAGCAAGAGAAAGGGTATGAGGCAGGGCAACAACAAGTCAAGCCAAGGGCAAGACTCACATAGCATTGGAAAAGGGAAAAAAGTACAAGAAGAAGGGACAAATAGCAATGGAAATGGTATGAGGCAGGGCAACAGCTAGTCAAGCCAAGGGCAAGACTCACATAGCATTGGAAAAGGGAAAAGAGTGTAAGAAAAAGGGACAAACAAACGCCAAAAACTCCCTGTAAGTGATAACAGAACTTTAATCCTTGGAACTTTACTTAGTAGTAATTCATAGATATGTTAGCACTAACTATTTAAACTAAACAAAACTTAAATGCTGGTTAGAAGGTCTCAAACTACTCAACAGCAGTCTTCATTGCCTCAAGCTACTGAACAACAAACTTCATTGCCTCAACAAAACACTTCGGTCAATCAGCAGCCCATGCCAGTGCCTCAACAACAGCCTGTCAGAAAAATTAGTTGCATGCCTTTTAATGTCCAAATCTTATTTTTCTTCATAGCTACTAACATACAGTGTTGCCATGACTGACTTTATGTGGCAGCTAAACCAATCAAGTAATAGGTCAGGTCAAGTTCATGTAGCTATAGCAGAAGAAGTGGTCCAGCCAAGAATGACAGCTGGAGGGGTTTCCATTAGGCCACCATCATTCATATTTCAAAGTAGAAGATATATGACAAGGGAGGCAGTAGAGGCAACTGCAAGGAGAGTAAGAACATTGAGAAGCAAAGGTAGAGATTTTGCTAAGAAGCCATGGAAGTAGCTGCATATTTTATAGATGTGGTGTGGAGTTTAGCCTGTACATATGTTGTTGTAATGCACAGATGAGGTGCATAGTTTGTAGACTATTAGAAGACATGTGTTGTAATAACATTGGATGTCATTGTGTTTGTACTTTTTCTCATGTTGTAATGCACATATAAGGTGCCCCTTTTGGATGTAGACTGTTGGACATATTGGTAGGGTGTAATACAAATTTCTGCACAGATGATGTGAATATTTGGCAGTTGTTCAATTTTTTTACTTTGGTTTACTAATTTGATACGGTGTACTAAATTTGTATACATTGGGCAATGTGTGTGAAGTGAAGCAACAAGCTCATGGCTGTTGCAAAACTTTCATTCATTTTAACAACTATTAGTTCAATCAGGAGGAACATTTTTAACAAGACAACATTTTAAACAAGAATACAGTGAGGATTCATAAATATTTTTTCATTACAACAAGACAATATTTTTAACAAAATGTTCTTGCTCATTACAACAACGCAATTTACATATGGTCACAGTCACCTCCAATTATAATTTCTACCTAAGTTACATCTATCCAAAGAACACCCATTTCATAAGAAAAAATAGCCAACTGAAGACCAAAGCCATCCATAAACTTTCTCCAACCGACGAGCTGCTAACACTTTTGCTTCCAACCCCTGAATTCTTGCCAACAGCCCAGGTATGACCTCCACTGCTCTTGCACACATTGGTGGGTCTATCCATTGAAAATAAAGGCATCCACCATTCATCTGTGTAATAACACATTTAACTTAGTCAATATAACCAAAAAATTGACTCAACATCGTGAAATCCTACCACATAATTACGGCAGCCTAAGAACCTTCTTCCTGGGTACATCTTTGTCCAAGAAGTTGTGTGTTTAAGGGGGCTCCCCACAAAAGTAGAGATCCCCATTCATGGTTTTTGAGTTTTCAGCTGGATTATAGAATAAATCTGACGTGTGTGTGTGTGTGGGTGGGTGGGCGCGTCAATGATAAAGGGGTGCAATTTCTGTATGTGCGTGGGTGTTTGTGTATATATAACCGTGTAACATATTTGGCACCAAAAGGGAACAATGAAGTTGGGGTTTTCCCTCCATTGGAAAATACAAGAGAGAAGGACCTAAATACCCCCCAGTTAGGATTTTACTAACGGAATATGACTCCCGTTAATAAATTCCATAGATTGCAACATGTATCAAACGTTGGGGGTCCTGGATGTCAAGTTCTAAAGTTTGGGGTTCTGATTGCAAATATTTGGAAACCTCAGGGTCTACAGTGCAATTAAGCCTATTTATAAAGATATCTTATCATAACTATAATTAAGAATTGTAATTATTATTAAATTGGTATTAATTAATATTTATCAAATTCTCATTAGTATAGATTTAAGCAAGTATATAATTAATGGACTAATTCATCTTTCTACATGAAAGATATCTATGATAATAGCCTTTAGTTATTATTCTTTTCTTCCTCTTTTGGTCTTGTCTTCTAATTGAATTTGGAAGATATAGAAAGATACAAAAATCTCTATCTATATTTTCTACATTTGAATCATATATAAGAGAGGAAAAGAAAATTCATTTTTTTTGCCTAATTTCATGAAAAGAAGGACTCACTCTTTTATCTTATTGATATGATATTGATACAAGCTTTTTGATTAGTAATCAGAAATATTAATAAAATGGGAATTATCCAAAACTTTACTTCTTTTTAGAATTCGATCTTATGTCAACAAAGAAAACTACATTCATCTGATTTTTACTATATTTTTATCCTTAGTAGAATAAAATGTCTTATTTCGAAGTGAAATGCCTAGAAAAGAGAAAAATCGTGGTCGGGAAGGTTATAGTAGCCAAAGCCGTCGGAATTTTTAGTTTATACATTGGAAAAAGCCATTTTGTTATTAATAGACTAGGAGGGGAAAAAGAATAGCTGAAAGAAAGGAAATCAATTAGTTATTCGTCGGAGTTTCATTTATTCAATGACCAGAATTCGACGGGGATATATAGCTCAGAGACGTAGAACAGAAATTCGTTTATTTGCATCAAGCTTTCAAGGGGCTCATTCAAGACTTACTTGAACTATTACTCAATAGAAAATAAGAGCTTTGGTTTAGTCTCATCAGGATAGAAATAGGAAAATGAGAGATTTTTGTCATTTGTGGATCACTCGAATAAATGCAGTAATTCGTGAAACGGGGGTATCCTATATTTATAGTAGATTAATACACGATTTGTACACGAGACAAATGCTTCTTAATCGTAAAATACTTGCACAACTAGCTATATCAAATAGGAATTGTCTTTATCAGATTTCCAATGAGATCATAAAAGAAATAAATTGGAAGGAATCCACCGGAATAATTTAAACAAACAGAGTTTCCCGGAGAATGAACTCTGGGAGAGGAGAGCCGGAATTAATATAAATAATATAAGAAAATATGAGAAAGTGGTCAAAATCAATGAACACATTCAATGAATAAAGATTTCTTCTTCCCCGATTCTTTTTTGTTTTTTTTCTTACGCACAATAATAAAATCTGGATTCTCGGTTTTGTTCGAATTTTTCGAACAAAACATCAATCCGCCTTTGAGTTCGGATTAGCATTTTGATTTAAGTGAAGAAAACTCAAGCCAACATTTCTATTTGGGAATTGTTATATGCCTCGTACTCTTAGAGGCAGGCTCTAATCAAACTATTAAACAAAGCCCAGGTCTCTAATCAAACTATTAAACAAAGCCCAGGTCTCTATCCAAACCCAACCTGAGGAGCTGTCTTATGTGCTCGGGGCCATTCCTTATCGGAATGTTCTTACATTCTTCGAAGTCTTTTTACCGAAGACGGGGACCAAGCCATAATGACCCGCTCCACATCACCATGAGGGCTCTTGATCTACCCTCAATGTTTGCCCTTTGTGTAATGTTTAAATTCTTGGTTTTGACCCTTTAAAGTTCATTACATCCAGCCAAGCAGTAAGAGCCTACTAGGCGTGAGGTCATTGATACTGTTAAGCTTCCCATGTTTGTTAGTTGTACCAATGATCTAAGGGCTTCCCATGTCCGTTAGGCATGGGAATATCTGCTAGGGGCTTCCTAGCTTCCTTGTTTTGGAGAACAAGAAAGATCAGTTTGGTTTGGGATATAATCCCACAAAGGAGGAAAGGGAATAGGTCCTTAAGAAAATGGCCCATCTAAAAAAGGATCGAGAAGAAGGACAGCTCATAGATTTTCCAGTTAAGTCTAAGATCCCCACATTGAATGGCCATTTTGTCAAGGAAGGCGAGAAAGGACTTTACTACGGATTCCCTGAACCAGTCTACAATATGGAAACTAGAGAACTAATGAGTGGATGTAAGAGTTTCTATGATTATGAGTGGGAGAAGATGAACAAATACCAACTTTGATAGAGCCAAGCTAGGACAGTACTTTTTGATTTGACAGATTCCATGGAACGGGTGGAAGGATGACATATTTCAAAGATATGCACATCCTTGTGCTTGTATGTAAGATGGACGGCTAGACTCTTCACCTTGCAAACCTGATCACATTGGCTCAAAGCTGAATGCAGAATTGGAAGATCGAGTATGAGCCGCTAGATGTAAAGGAGACCACCAAGGACGATCCTGATGACAATTCTAAATCTGCTTTCTTATTACATTTTCTGTGACTTTTTGAGAGATACTATTTGGTTTCGATTCTCCTTGGTTACTGATATAAGTTGTTACCAACCTATCTTGGTCACAACCAGTGACCGCTCATGGGTCCCATTTTTTTTTTCTGACAAGCCAACATTTTCAATAGTCAAAGTTCAAAGCTACCGAGCCGGTCAACCTAAATCGCAACCTCAAGTCATGTGCATTTTCTCTTTTCTTTCTTTTCTATTCTGATTCTTCACTAAGTAGCGTACTTTTCTTCTTTGCTAAGTAAAGTACTTTGGTGCAGCCTTAGCCTTCCCCTAGAAGTCGGCCTTGTCCTTCCCCCAAGGGTTGGATTTTTCATGACTCTTACCATCATGCAACCACAATCTCCATGGAAGTACCTCTCTGCGACGCCCGTCGTCGATCATAAGCTCAGTCTCTACGATAGCCGTCATCGTGCCTGAGCTTCACTCCTACATCACGTGCCCTTGGCATGATGACTGTCTCTGCGACAGCCATCGCCACACATGAGTGTCGTTTTCGCGTCACGTGCCCCCTACATGATGCCCGTCATCACGCCTAAGCATCGTCTCTGCATCACGTGCCCCAGGCACGACTCCCCTCTCGACGACATCTGTCACCGTGTCTAAGCGCCGCTCCTGTGTCACATGCCCTGGTGTCACGGGCTGCCCCTTGCACCCGCCTAGCACTGCGCCCCCACGCCCATCCAGCTCAGCGCCCCCGCGCCCTTCCAACAGGCGCCCATGCGCCCTCACAAGTTCATCAAGTCTCGCGCCCATGCGCCCGTCAAGCACAGCGCCCGCGCGCCCAATTGCAGTGCCTGCGCACGTCAAAAGCCAACAGTGAAGATCTAAAGATCCAGGCGTGCGTTTTTGCTCAATTTTGGTGGAGACCACCGTTGTATATAATTAAGTTTCCCTGTAAAATTTCAAGTCATTTCGAGTTGTATTTCTCTAAAAAGGGGCACTATGACTCCTCGCACATAGTTACGTCTACTACTGTCACTTTAGTTTTACCTCCTAATGGTACTATATGGGAGTCATGCACACCCATACCCGAGAGTCCCTTGCTTTGTTTTAGCTTGCCGTTCTAGCTAGATTGTACACTGTGGATGCAAACAAAGCCTTTTGTAAGTTGTAATGATGCTATTGAAGTAATGAAGATATTTGTGACCGTTTTGCCCTCGTGTTGAAATTTACTCTTTGTGCACTGTTTTATGCGATGTTGATGCACTGCTTGCTATAAATTGTTGAGATTGGTTGGCGGACTCTTCTTGCGAGCGGCAAGTCGAGTGCCACACACGGTTTCCTTGTGCCATCAAGGGCCACCGTGTGTCAGGTGGTATCAGAGCCGCGGTTGTCCAAGAGACCGTGGCTTCAGCTAAGAAAATATTGTGGGATAGTTTGTTGAGAAAAACTATGGCCAACACGAAAGAGAGAATCGATGCTTTGGAAACACAGATACATGACATGTTCAAGAGTGACCAGGATGCGCCAGGCATCCTGAAGCAATTCTCCCTTCGCCTTGACGCGTTGGAAGTGAATCTGGAAGCCACTGATAATACCCGATATGCTGAGAGCATGGAATGGGAGGGGAAGTTTCAGGAACTTCAAGATCGAGTGGAACACCATGCACGGCACAGTGGAGGTATAGACTGGGAGTCTAAATTTCAAGAACTCTAGGATCGAGTGGAGCTTCTTAGTCGTGCAGTGGTTAACACACCCGCTGGGGGTGCGGAGCACTCGTCGAGGCCCCGAGTGCCAGAGCCCAAGAGTTACGGGGGAGCCCGTGACGCCAAGGAATTAGAAAATTTCCTTTTCGATGTAGAACAATACTTTCGAGCCATCAGAGTAGACTCGGAAGCGACAAAGGTGTCGATGGCTGCCATGTACTTGGTTGGAGATGCCAAGTTATGGTGGCGTAAGAAGTACGCAGAGATCGAAGATGGGTCTTGCGTCATAAACACATGGGAGATACTCAAACGTGAGCTAAAGAGTCAGTTTTTCCCAGAAAACACCGCATTCAACGCGAGAAAAGCGTTGCTGGAATGCAAGCACACCGGATCAGTCCGGGAGTATTGCCAGGCATTTTCTGCCTTGATGTTGGACATCAGTGACATGTCCGCAGTCGACAGACTCTTCTTCTTCATGGAAGGGTTAAAACCATGGGCTCGTATCGAGCTTAATAGACGTCGGGTGAACAACCTTAATGAAGCCATCATCGCTGCCGAGAGCCTTTCAGATTACAATTCTGAGCCACAGAGACCCCCTCAGAGAGGAAATCCAAGCAGAGGTATTGGTGGCAAGAAGCCAGGGGGTCCAATGCCAAACCAAAGTTGGGGCAGTAAAAGCAGTTGGGCGTCAAACTCTTCTACCCAACAGAAGAGTGGAGTTGGGTTCAAAGCCAAGCCTGACGCTAGCACTAGTGGAGAAGTGAAGAAACCTCCTTTCAGGGGTTGCTTCTTGTGCCAAGGACCGCACGTGATCGCTAACTGTCCGCAGCGACAGATGATGAATGCCTTCTTTGACAACATTGGGCAGGTGCAACGTGGGGAACAATCTGGCTCTCGACCAAGGCACCCACCAATAGATGAGCAAACAGACACACAAGATTATGAAGAGGAAGATGCCGTCGGGGCCTTTCCTCAGTGGTGTAATGCGATGACAACACAGGTTGGGAACCCCAAAAAGAGCTCGACTGGAGAAGAGCCTAAAGACATGCCGCCAAAGAAAAAGGGTGATGTACCAGGAAAAGGCTTGATGTATGTGGACATCAAGGTTAACGGGAAGGCCATCAGGGCCATGGTGGACACAGGAGCTACCCATAATTACATTTCTAGCACCGAAGTGGAAAGACTGGGTCTAACTCTAGAAAAAGGGTGCGGACGGGTGAAGGCTATCAACTCCGCCGCACAGCCAGTAGCAGGGATAGCGAGATCTGTTTTGATCAAGATTGGCCCATACGAAGGAAGGACCAACTTTTCAGTAGTCATCATGGACGACTTTAAACTGATCCTTGGGTTGGAGTTTCTGCGTGACACGAAGACCACAGTGATGCCATGTACCAACTCGCTAGTCATGCTTGGGAATAAACCATGTGTCATCCCAACTATATCTTCTAGGGCGGGAGAGCGTTCTATCTCAGCCCTCCAGTTGAAAAGGGGATTAAAACGGGATGAAACAACCTACCTTGCCATGCTACGGTGGGACAAAATTGAAGAAGTATCGGGACCATTACCGAAAGAAGTTAAAGTGATATTAAACGACTTTGAAGATGTGATGCCTGATGAATTGCCGAAGAAATTGCCACCTAGAAGGGCAATTGACCATGAGATAGAGCTCGTGCCAGGCACGAAGCCACCCGCCCGAGCTCCGTATCGGATGTCACAACCAGAACTTGCTGAACTCAGAAAACAATTGACGGAGTTGCTAGATGCGGGTTTGATCACTCCCGCGAAGTCGCCTTATGGTGCACCAGTCCTCTTCCAGAAGAAACAAGATGGTTCTTTGCGGATGTGTGTGGACTACAGGGCGCTAAACAAGGTGACTATTCGGAACAAGTATCCTATTCCTTTAGTCGCCGACTGTTTTGATCAGCTTAGTAGGGCAAGAGTGTTTACCAAGTTGGACTTGAAGTCTGGGTATTGGCAGGTCCGAATTGCCGAAGGTGACGAGGCGAAGACAACTTGTGTCACCAGATACGGGGCGTATGAGTTCCTGGTCATGCCGTTCGGCTTGACCAACGCCCCGGCCACATTTTGCACCTTGATGAATCAAGTTTTGGGGGACTACATTGACGACTTTGTAGTGGTGTATCTCGATGATATTGTGATCTACAGTTCCAGCTTGGACGAGCATCTGAAGCACTTGAGGAAGGTGCTTGCCCGACTGAGGGAGCACGAGCTATACGTGAAGCTGTCGAAATGCACTTTTGCCCAGACCAAGATTAAATTCTTGGGCCATGTGATAGAACAGGGTCAGATAAGGATGGACTCAGGTAAAGTTCAAGTGATACAGGAGTGGCAGCCGCCAACGAATGTTTCAGAACTGAGATCTTTCCTTGGATTGACCAACTATTATAGGAAGTTTGTCCGAGATTATTCGAGAATGGCCCATCCCCTAACCGAACTTTTGAAGAAGAGCAATGTTTGGGAATGGTCCAAGGAGTGTCAATCAGCCTTCTCGGCTATGAAGCAGGCTATGTCTGAAGATCCGGTACTTGCTCTCCCTGATGTGTCGAAGTCCTTTGAAGTTCATACAGATGCTTCTGACTTTGCACTAGGAGGGGTTCTAATGCAAGAAGGCCACCCGGTGGCATATGAGAGTAGGAAGCTCAACGAAGCAGAACGTCGCTACACCACTCATGAGAAAGAGTTGCTCGCGGTAGTACACTGTCTCAGAATTTGGAGGCACTACCTGCTTGGTTCTAGCTTCATAGTGCGGACGGACAACACTGCAGTGAGCCACTTCTTGAGTCAATCTAAGCTCACTTCGAAACAGGCCAGGTGGCAGGAACTCTTGGCAGAATTCAACTTCATGCTCGAGTACAGGACAGGCTCAACCAACAGCGTAGCAGACGCCCTCAGCAGGAGAGCCGAACTAGATCAGGTAGCATTGATGGCCATGAATGCTATTGTTAGAGCAGATAGCCGAGTTGCCATCAACATCGAAAAGAAGATAAAAAAGGCCCTTACCAGGGATCCGGTTGCCCAACAACTACTGAAACTGATCGAGAGCGGTAAAACTCGACAGTTTTGGCAAGAAGATGGTTTGCTGATGACCAAAGGAAGACGGGTATACGTTCCCCGAGTCGATGATCTGAGACGAACATTGATTCGAGAATGTCATGACACCCTTTGGGCAGGCCATGCCGGAGGAGAAAGAACATTAGCTCTCCTTCAACAAGGTTACTACTGGCCCCAAATGGGGGATGAAGTGCAAGAGTATGTGAAAACATGCCTTACTTGTCAGCAGGACAAGGTGGAGCGTAAGAAGAAGGCAGGGTTACTACAGTCGCTGCCGGTCCCCAAGAGACCGTGGGAGAGTGTGTCATTGGATTTCATCACTGGTCTGCCGAAGGTTGAAGACTTAGGCACAATTCTTGTTGTCGTTGATCGGTTTAGCAAGTATGCGAGCTTTATCGCAACACCCAAGTATTGCTCTGCCGAAGACACAGCGCAACTTTTCTTTAAGTATGTGGTGAAGTATTGGGGAATGCCTCAAGACATTGTCAGTGATCGGGACTCCCGCTTCACTGGAAACTTTTGGACTGAACTCTTTAAGTTATTCGGATCCCAACTTTCGATGAGTTCAAGTTATCATCCAGAATCAGACGGTCAGACGGAGCGGTTCAATTCCATGTTAGAAGAGTACCTCCGCCATTTTGTCAGTGCAACACAGAAAAATTGGGTCAAGCTACTGGATGTTGCCCAGCTGTGTTTCAACTCACGCAAAAGCTCTTCGACAGGGAAGAGTGCTTTTGAGATTGTAAATGGACAACAACCGTTACTACCCCACACGGTAAACGTCCCCAATGCCGGGAAATCCCCAAGGGCCATAAGCTTCAGTGAAGAATGGAGGCAGAATATAGATCTAGCTCACTCCTACCTTGAGAAAGCAGCCAGAAGAATGAAGAAACACGCTGACAAGAACAGGAGATCTCAAGAGTTTAACGTGGGCGACAAAGTTATGGTCAAGCTACTGCAACAGGATCGCAAATTTCTAAGGGGAAGAGACTCTCGTCTTTTGCAGAAATATGAGGGACCCCTGACTATAGTGAAGAAGATAGGCAAGATGGCTTACAAAGTTGATCCGCCTCATTGGTGGAGCCGCCAGCTCCATCCCGTCTTTCACGTCAGCATGTTGAAGCCATTCTATGAAGACACAGTCGACCCCTCCAGGGGCCAAATCAAGAGACAAGGACTCAAACCCAAAGCAGCAGGAAAACGAGTTGCCGAAGCTATTTTGAATGATAGAGTGATTATAGCTTCCCGCAAACGCCATCAGGAGTACCTAGTCAAGTGGCAGGGACAAATGGATGAAGAAAACACTTGGGAACGAGCAGCAGACTTATCAGCCTACGCCGACAAGATTGAAGCCTACCACATGCAGAAGTTGACGAGGGCGTCAACAGCTCTAGTGGGGGAGAATGTCACGGGCTGCCCCTTGCACCCGCCTAGCACTGCGCCCCCGCGCCCATCCAGCTCAGCGCCCCCGCGCCCTTCCAACAGGCGCCCATGCGCCCTCACAAGTTCATCAAGTCTCGCGCCCATGTGCCCGTCAAGCACAGCGCCCGCGCGCCCAATTGCAATGCCTGCGCACGTCAAAAGCCAACAGTGAAGATCTAAAGATCCAGGCGTGCGTTTTTGCTCAATTTTGGTGGAGACCACCGTTGTATATAATTAAGTTTCCCTGTAAAATTTCAAGTCATTTCGAGTTGTATTTCTCTAAAAAGGGGCACTATGACTCCTCGCACATAGTTACGTCTACTACTGTCACTTTAGTTTTACCTCCTAATGGTACTATATGGGAGTCATGCACACCCATACCCGAGAGTCCCTTGCTTTGTTTTAGCTTGCCGTTCTAGCTAGATTGCACACTGTGGATGCAAACAAAGCCTTTTGTAAGTTGTAATGATGCTATTGAAGTAATGAAGATATTTGTGACCGTTTTGCCCTCGTGTTGAAATTTACTCTTTGTGCACTGTTTTATGCGATGTTGATGCACTGCTTGCTATAAATTGTTGAGATTGGTTGGCGGACTCTTCTTGCGAGCGGCAAGTCGAGTGCCACACACGGTTTCCTTGTGCCATCAAGGGCCATCGTGTGTCACCTGGGCACGACACTCGTTGTTACGTCCATGCACCTTTACTGTGTCATGTTCCCCACACGACAGTAATCCATAGCGCCCATGCACTCTTAACATTGAGTGTGCCCTTGCATCACACAAGTCCGCGCGATCTCATGCTCCGCGTTGCTAATACAATAGCTCTCTTGGCTCTCAAGCACATTACTGCACCCCTGGCTTTGGTCCATCCATTTGCCATAACAAAAGCACCTAATTTTGCTTCCTTTTCTAACTTAATGGGATCAGTCACTATTGGGGCGGGGGCGGGGGCGGGGGCGGGGGAGTTAAAATGGGTGGGTGGGTGGATGGGGTGGTTTAAAATCATGAGTTATTTTGGAAAAATTGTCAAAGTTGGTTATGCAATTGTGATGGTGTTAATTTTAACGAGCTAGATAAATATTTTGGTAATTTTGCCTAAAAAATCCTGTTCAAAGTTGTGTGAATTGGAATAAATAATCTTGATTGTTAAACTACATTGTCTATTATGTCGCGTGCATTGAAAGTAGTTTGGCTTGTGGCAAAATTCGGTGAACATTCTAAGTGGTTGAGATCGTTATACTATATCTTCGCTTTGACAGATTTCAAAAAGGATATTAAAAGTAAGGTGTTAAAGCGATAACATGTTCAAAATAAATCAAGCGCCGGTTCTATTGATTGTTTACAGTGTCGAGCAAGCGCCGTAGAAATAGTTGGCCTAGATATTACTTTTCTGAAAGTTCTTTGGCAAATTTAATTCTACTTTATGGTGCATATAGACTTCTTGCTCATCCTTGTTTATTTGCCTTTTTAAAGCGAAAAGTTTCTTAGCTAAAGTGATTATGATTATGTTTAGGATATTATTACACTATGTTGTATCTCAGTTGTATTCAAGTTTCTAAATAACGTGTTTAAAACTAAAATTTATTACTCATATTGACTCATAAATAGACATACGCTTTGTTTTGAATATAGACAAGAACTGCAGAGACACGACGTTTGCAATGTCTTAACCATCTTTACGTTTTGCATGTATATCACTTTATTATTCTTACATAGAACTAAACTGATAACGCTCATCGAACTATGGGTAAGATATGAAAAATTACGGTTAATGTACTCACTGATTTGTCTAATCTAACTTATTGAATAAATTGTTGTTAGAAATATGCCCATAAATGGTCATGTGCCTCGCACATGACACTAAGGTCAGCGGCAAAATTCTCCAACTATAAAGAAGGACTTAATGCAATTAAATCACTAGATTCCTCAAACTTCATAGACCATAACGATCTTTTTTTAATGACAGAGAGCAAACTTTTGATAAAGATAATATGCTACTGTAATTCAGAGGGAAAAATAATTTTAAGCAAGCGATTTCTTAAGGGTGTAAACTCTGCTTCTCAAATGGAGTAATTCTTCGAAATCTTCAATTCCATACCTCTTAATGCCTTTGTATCTCATCCAAAATGATTCTCAACCCCCGGACTGACCCGCAGTTTGCAGCACAAGAGTACGGTATAATATAAATGTTTAATTTTGATTTAATTGTGGTAGAGGTTAAAAAAAGGTAGTCATCACGTGCCTTTTATGTTGCAACACGTGCACAACTCCCAGACTCTGGTTCAGTGTCGTTTCTCTCTGACTGCCCTGACTCTGACTCCACTCGAAAGAGCGATTTTGACGGGCACAACTCTGAACATAAGACACCAACTCTGCGGCTTCCTGCACTCGTAAATCGGCATCAGCTCTCAGCTCTTAGCTCTGTCTCTCTCTCTCTCTCTTACACACACACACCGAAGCATATCTCTCGCTATCTCTCTCTCGATGGTGATTGCAGCTCCGTCGGTCTTCCTCGGTAACTACGATCCAAGCCCCTCTTTTGTCTTACTTGAAAATTTGCATTTTTATGAACCCAGATTTCATTTTCACTTGCAGCCCAACATACACACACATCCTTATATGTGGTTTTCACACATTTTCATGCATGATGAAATCTTGACTTGCTATCAATCTTTTTGATTGCTTGAATATGTTTGCTGTTGTGCGGGTTTTTTTCTTTTTCTTTTGTGTTCTTGTGTATTACCCCTTCCGTGTGATCCATTTTATTTAGGTTAAATATTGTGTCTTTTTTATTTTACCCTTTAGAGAGAATAGGGAAGAGAGTGAGCCATGAGAGTGAAAATTGGTTAGTAGAGTGTTAAATGTGGAGAGAGAAATAAAATAAAAAAGTGTAAAGTGATGGGTCAGGAGAGAGAAAATAAGTTGGTAGAGAATTAAAGGTGGTGAGAGGAATAGAATAAAAAAAGTATGAAAATGATAAATATATTAAAGTACTTATAGAATCTTTCTTAATTTGGAAGTGATCACTTTTTGTGGGACGACCCAAAAAGGAAATATGATCACTCTTTAAGGGACGAAGGGAGTACACCATAGAATATGATATGATCGCCTGCAAATTCGGTATCCTATCTTCATCTTTCATTTTCTTGGAAGACCATTTACCATTTTTTTGATTTGATTTCTAATTCAATATCTTTGGGTTTATTTTGAGCTTTCTTTATGTTTTTTTGATGAAGTGTTTGTACTAATAGCAATCGAGGGTGTACAAACGATATGTTGTATCATTATATCTGTTCTAAACCAATGAAGCACACAAATAAGCGCATGCCGGATATACGCAATAGCATCTCTGGGCCAATAAAACATCATCAAAAGCTCTACAACCTAGTTGAATAACCATCGTCGGGCCGTTGGCTAAGCTCAACACAGCGAGTGAAAAATAAACTGAAAAGATTAACACCCTCGTTGCCTAAATCACCGGGAACAGTCGGATTGGCTACAGTAACGGCTACAAGCAGCATCTCCTGATTACAAGCCCCATCCGGATTCGAATAGAGCCATTCCAAGCCCCATCCGGCTACTGCAAGCTTTTTAACATTTTCAAAAATCCGAACTGAAAAACTACTTCGAAATTTGGATCCCGACCATAGCAAAGAAACCCAACACAACAATCAATTTCTTGGTTTATTGTCATGACTCACTGAGTCATGGTATGGCCACCTAGTGATAACTGAGTCACAACCTAGTTACAGCAGGTCCACAAAGAAAAACTGGAGTCAGCCAAGTCACCGACCACCACCTTCACCGGCAGACCCAACCACCCAACCTCTAATCCCCAAATAAAAACGCATCATCCTCACGTAGTTTAACTTTAGATGACTCAAAATAGTGCTCTAGATTTGTGCTTGTCATAAGCTTTCAGAATCAGGCTATGTGAGTGGGTTTGTATGGTTGGTTTTGAAAGTGATAACCTATTTGGAATTCAGGATACTTCAGTTAAGGTTTCGCTTATAAATCAGAAGAATGGTGCAATATTAGGTTTGTTTACGCAGAATGTGAAATAATAAAATTGTGGTATTAGTCCCTGAATAGTTGCTAAAATAAGGGCGATGATGTAGTAGAACTCGTAAAACTCACCTTGATACCTCTACACTTCGTCCTTGTAATGTTCGGCCACAAAGACATTCTTAAAATATCATTCTCAGTGCTTCAATAAGCAGGACTTGGGTAGACACTAGTAGATGGCCTGGTTTTCATTTCTACTTAGGACAACTTAACAAGCCTCCACAAACAAAACCTTTGTACCCTGTGGCTCCTAAGACCATTCTAAACCACTAGAGAGTAAATACTCAATTAGAAATATCAGAAAACACATACCAATTCAAATCATTAAGCGCATCCTGCCTACAACAAATGTTGGAATAAGATTTCCTTCTGAATCTTTTCCCTTTGATAACTTATAGACCCCTAAATTCTGAAGAGGGAAGATGGCTAGTAGCATATTATCTCCGAGATATTGCATCAGTTTCCAATAGAATTTTCCCTCTTTCATGTTTTCTTATATATTGATTTCTTTCTCAGGCCCTTCCCACTGCTATATTTGTCAAGGAGAAGGCGTTGGTTGCTCGACATCTTACATAGCCACTAACAGTTGGATCAAATCCTCTTTTCATGTTCAAAGAGCTTATGATTATTCAGGCAAAAGGTACATAAAGTGGGAACACAAGTTAATATAATATTGGAATACTTTTGTATATTGCGATATTTGCTTTAGAACGAAGTGAGGAGATTGATGGCAGGTAGGAAAAAAGACAATACAAGAGAGAAGAGGGAGAAGCCAAGAAATTGGAAAAAAATTAGCAATAAATATGCATGCTTCAGCAATTGTGTAGGACTTAGTATATTCTTACTTAAGGCTTCTTTCGTATAAAGGTTTCA
The DNA here is from genome assembly GCA_033070095.1 of Escallonia herrerae. Taxonomy (NCBI): domain Eukaryota; kingdom Viridiplantae; phylum Streptophyta; class Magnoliopsida; order Escalloniales; family Escalloniaceae; genus Escallonia; species Escallonia herrerae. The sequence goes on along the minus strand of JAVXUP010001154.1, from coordinate 58,694 downwards.
AAGTAAAAAAATATAGCGGTCTCACAAGACAAAACCACGGCAATGGGGCCAACTTGGCAACAACCAATTTGCTCCGTTGCGAAGCCTTCGCCTAGAAAATTTGTGTAATTTGCTTCACTGATTCTTCTTTTAATGAATATTTACTAACACTGGCATCCCTGAGGTTTCCAGCATGTGAAGCTAATATCAATTGGGATCAAAATCTTAAGTAGCCTCAGATTCTTCCCTTTAGCTGGCACAAATTTTCTTATGGGTCATTTTTAGTTTTAAGGTATTCAGAGAGAGAGAGGAAGACAAAGCTGACCAGGCATTTGGGCTAAGAGATGTTCTTGATTTTGATATTTACTAGGACTGACACTTAGCTAAGAGGAAGAGTGCGCGCGGGGAGTGGGTCTTTCGTAGTTTTTTTTTCAAATGATGCATGGCTGTGGGGTGGCCACGTCAGGCTCTTATATGACTTATCTATCAGTCAAAAAGCTTTGACCAAGTAATTCACGTATAATGGTAGATTTTCTGCTGCACAAAAACATAGAGCAGCTGGGTTCTGTGTTGTTAAATAAATGACAATGCGTACGCATACGTGTATATATATACTATGCATTTAGTGCCCTTCATATAGATTACCAATTGCAGAAGATTATGAACAAAATCTATTTGGCAGAGCCTATCCCAACTCAGATTCTTCTAGGTGCTAACGCTCCCCCGCCCCTGCCCCCGCTCCCACTCCTTGCTTCTAAGGGTCAAAATAAGATTAGTCTTAGGTTTCTGACTATAGTAACTATGAAGCTGTATTCTCTTAGAATATTGACATAATTTTGCCCAAGTCATGAAAATGAACGTATATGAATAATCTCTCAACTCATGAGACCTAACCGGCTTCCTTATAAATTTCCGTTTCTCCATGCAATTCAAGTATTCTTTCCCTATACGCACTCCCCCTAGAGTTGTTGGAGGGGGCTTAGGGGGGAGGGGTGGGGAAGTTAAAACAATAAAAGTACAAAAATATTGTTAGCGCATGCATGGGTTTTTGTCCCTGTTAGTTTTACACTTTCTGTACGGCTTCTGTGGTCCTAACAAAGTTTCAAAATCATTGCACTTTTAGTTATGTTCTTAAAATTAAAACATCTCTCTCTGTATCTAGTTTACGATGTGAGAATCCATTGTTTGGAGAGACACGAGTCCACTGGTTGCCATTGGGGCGTAAAATTTGCATTTCCAAAGTTTCAGTAGCTGCAGATTATTCAGACTCGGTTCCTGATTCGTCCAATTACGTGAGTGATAAGGGGTATCATCCACTTGAAGAACTTAAAGATCACAAAAGAGTCCGAGACACCAAGCTCACTTCTGCTGTAATAGCAAAGACTGCTGTTGAGGTTCTTTCCCTTCCTCTACCTCTACGGTCAAAGTTTAGAACTAGAGTTAGAAAGTAGTTTTATTTGGCATTCCAACATTATAATTCTAACCCTAACCTAGAATTCTTGCGTTTGCTTATTCTTTAGCCTCTCTCTTTCTATGGTATTGATTCTTTGAATTTGGGTTTTAGGCTAGCAGCAGCGCACTGTTAATATTTCCTGGTTCCGTACACTGTGAACCCCATGAACACATTTCATGGGCTGAGTTTCAATATGTCATAGATGACTATGGAGGTTTGGCTTCTATTCAGCTGCAATATACATAAAATATTTTGGTTTATACCAAACATTGAAACTAACAGTTCATCCTAATTTATTTCTCTTCTTCCTTCAGATATATATTTTGAAATTTCTGATGATGAAAACATCTTGCAAGATCGTGGAGCAAGTAATCCAGTGGTTAGAATTGAACTCTTTCCCTTTCCCTTTTGGTGTAGGTCAATACTTTTCCCTAAAGGGATATTCTATCCATAATGACCTCTTTGACTCTTATGGTCGAGTGAGAACCAATCACATATGGTTGAATGGCACGATTTGCATTGTGCTGCTTGTGTTGGGCCTTTGGTCATACTTTCTATTTCTTTAGGCTTCAATTGGCTTTATTCGTGAAGCTAAATATTAGATCTGCAGTACTCATGCACTTCTAAGCTGGAGACCAGTTGCGCAATCTGATTTTAGGACGTTAAACTTGCGTCTCTGCCACATGCTATTTCAGCTCATATGCGTTGCAACATGCTATTTCAGTCCTGTACTAAACATAGAATTCATGCCTTCAGAATGCTTTGATTGGGATGGATATCCCACCTTTTGAGAACAGAAGAGTAGATGTTGGTGAATATAGCATTTCAGAGAGTGGTTCTAGTGAAGATATTGCTATGAATGAGGATTACTTTCTGGTGACGAACTTACTCTTGATTACTAGCGGCATTTGAAGTTCAACTTTTGGTATAATTTCTTTAACCTATTTCCTGCAAATTTTGTCAAAGCAGGTAGAGGATTCTGAAATATTCGATATGCCGGTTGAGTGGGGAACCCCAGATACTTCCAGTCGGATACATCCAATTTATTTTGCCAAGTGCTTGACAAAGGTGATTACTGCTTAATCTGGTTAGTTATACTCTGGGCAATTTACTTTACTGGAGCTGTTTCTAATCTGTAACATGAGCACTAATTATGTGTTCTTTGGTTGCTAAAAGATATAGCATAAAAATAGGCTTTGATGGATTGGAAAGGAAGCAAGAGAGGAATTGAACAGAAAAAAAAAAAGGAGAGTGATAGTGAGATTGCCGCAATAGGGTGTGAGTTAATGATTGTTCTCATCCTAGTAACATATATCTACTAAAGTCATATGTACAATTTTTACATGAATGATGCCCCTTTGAAAACACTCTATTAGTGACACATTAGTCTCTCTACGTTGAAAGTGTAAAGGGTTTCATCACATATAAATTTCCAACTTATACTCTTAACCACTTCAAGATATTACTCTTGAAGTGAAACAGTTTTCAAGTTAAGAAATGCCTTCCGAGCTGGACAAGACCGTTCTCATAGTCAGAATATTCCTGCAAACTTCACGCTGAGAATTGGCGTTCGGTACTTACTATTGAGGTCAACTAAAACTGCATTTTCCTAATTCACCAGTAACGCTTAGAAATTGCTATCCCAGGAATAATACTAGAAATCTTGGCGATGATCAACCTTTGGATTAAGGTATACAGTACTAAGAAAGTGAATCTCGCCTGCTTGAAGTTCATAAACTTGTGAATAATTATTCACCTGCGAATTATCTTCCCAAATCTGCTGTGTACCCACAACTGAGCCAAGTTTAAACATTCAGCTGCATGAGAGAATGCAAACAAGTCATGAGCAGAGAATTTGGATTTCTACTTCTTGGGCATAAGGCTTCTCTCTTGCTTTCACATCTCCCCAAGAACGTAATGAGACATTCTTACCTAGACCAATAGCAAAATGCACTAGACCACACAGAGATGCATTCGCCATCTTAGTCAGCAGAATCTGAAGCTAGATTTTGTTCTCCAAGACTGAAACCAAAATTCATCCTACGCCTTCCATGGACTGGACAAGTTTAAAAACTGTATCTGAGTCCAAGATTAAGTTGCATGTCCCCTGTCAGTTATGATTTTTATAGACTAGAATCGATGCCCTTGTATTATCAGATTCAAAAATTATGACTGTTAAAGGCCATCATCATTATGAAATGTTCTCCTTGATATCCAGGGTTCACATTTTGAATCTTTGGGAAATGGTCTCACATGTTTGTTGCAGAAGTGGCAGACTGAAAAAAGTTTGCACGTAATCTGTATATGAAATGGAAAAGAAACAGACTCAAAAGAACAAACTAATAGGCAGCGAAAACTGCTTACTCCAGGGAAAGTAGCAGAAGCTGTTGTTTTGTTCGTACAAATGTTGAGTGCATGGTTCTTATTCCTCTTCTCTGAGCAATGTGAAAGAATTGTATGATATGACTTGTATGTCATTTTGAACGTTTAATATGGTGTCACATGGATTCGTCTGTTTTGATTTTCATTCATGAGAAATCCTTCTAATATCATGGCCATTCTTGAACTTGGACCTTCTTGTAGGCTGTTAATATGGAATATGCTAAAAAGATGGACCATCCGTCAAATGGTGTATCCATTCTGGGGTGCCTCAGGCCTACCTTTTTGGATGAGGAACTATACTTGAGAAAGCTCTTCAATGGTGATGATAGTTATGGCTACACCTCGGACTGGAAAGGTTTTTAATGTCTTCATTTCTGAATTGACATCCTATTGGTTGCCTTTTGCTCTCTGTTTTCCATTTCTGAGCGAATTAGAAAGTTTGTGGTGATTGGCATAAAGCGGCCTAGAAATATAGATTTAGCAATCAAAGTGATTACAGCTAAATAACTATGTGACTGGTGCTGATTGTTTCTGCTTTTCACGGCCTGTACGTTCATCTGTTGTTCATTGGCAGTGCATATAGTTGTGCGGTAATATAACTTTCTTTTCATTGTTCCTGTTCCAGTATGAAAGTCCTCTACTTTTTGATGCTTCTGCCATATGGGATAAAGCTGGTTACAATTACTTAATTGCCTTTCTCCCATCTATTTGGAAAGGAGCTGCTCTAACTTGTCAAAGAAGTAGGAATAGAAAATTCTTGCCCGGTGTTCCAACAGTTGAATGCATTATCTCTGGCCTTACGTGGCCGTTCTAACTTGCCATCCATCTTTCTAGTCAGAAAAGAAAACCAGGGGAAACAGCTTTGTTATCTTTTGCACAGTTATTATTGCTTATATGTGTGATTTAAACTTGATACTTATCTCTTTCTTGTGCACAGATGAAGTGCTTTTGAACATTCACAACAACAGCGATGGAAGCCGCATTGGCTCAAGTATCTACAGGTTGGAGATTATGAGAATAGAGTTGTCCTCCCTATACGGTGCTCAGGCATGTATATAGCACTCACCATGGTCACATTATTAAGATCTGTGCAATTATAGGGTAGTCCTTTCATGTAATCTGTTCTATTTGCAAAAGCATGGGTGGGTATTAGTACTTTAATCTCTACTTTCCTGATTATCCTGTTAATTGTAATGTATTTGCTATTAATATTCAAAATCTCCCTTTGGTATCTCTGTGTTTATCGATACCTACACTACTAAGATACCAATTTCTGTATTCCTTAAATTACCTAGTTATTTTCCCCCTATTTAATTTCCATTTTAATCTTTAGTTTATTTACCAACTTACCTTTGAGTGTAGAACTATTCGAAAAATTACCTTGGTAGTCCAATATACCCTTCCTTATAGCCTAACGCTACCGGGATCAACAAGCCTGAAACAAGTTAGCTTATTAGTATGGAGAATTATAAAACACAAAAGAGAGAGGAGAACACTGCTCAAATAGCCAGGAAAGGAGGAGCAACAAAAGGAGCACGAGTAGATTATAGCGCAAAATACACGAACACCCCTTAAACTATCGACTTACGGCGAAGTCCTCCTTGAACTTCACTTTGTATCAAGTCCATCGAGTTGACTCAGCCTCATAGAACGAACAGAAAGTGAAAAAAGGCGACTTTTCCCTTAGCCAACAATCCATTGTACCAAGCCAACCGCCAGACACTTCCGTCCCATACCCAGGTCTCTCATTTATCATTTATGTTATCTTTACCTTCTGCTTAACCCCCTAACCATGAGCACCAAACTAAACCAACCAGTCAAGCAAAGCCAACTGCCACCAAGCCACAGGCTATCACATTTCCGCTCTTCTTTTCTGCCTGCTTAAGGCATAAACCTCACACAAAACCTCCATTCTACAAGATTTAATTCCTCTTTCACCTCATCAATTCTAAAAAATGGCTTTGATTTGATTTTTTTTTCTTTTTTTGGTTGCCGTAAAAGTTTCGAGGTTTTAAATCACTATCGATACATATGAATGATAGCTTTGTGAAGAAATAGAAATAATTTTGTGGAAATTCAAGGAATATATTTTAAAAAGTATATAAAAAGCACTGAAGAGAATAACTTAGTGAAGAATGGGAAAAAGATTTCTGTGATGTGGGAAGAATATTGCCATTCAGTAGAGATTATGTGTGTGCCCTTTTGCTTTTGCTTTTGCCCATACAAACCCATACCCTAAACCATGCATTCAATCTCTTTTCCACAACATCTGCTCTAGACCGAAACATTTGTGCAGTGATGGTACTTGTTGCATAAATTGTTGACCATATAGGCTCATCAACCAAGCTGGTTGTCGTGGGCAGGTGTGGCAAATCTTGTAATGGTAGATTAGGAGAGTTTTGAATCGTAAGTTTTGAATCGTAAAGGCCACTAAGGGCTATGTTACATGGACACGGTGCGAGTGTCCTGGTTGGATACATAACCAATTGACAGATTTGTCTAGCTTTTAAAACATAAGACATGGGGACACGGCGAAACGTTCATATCAACTGTTAATTTTTGGTTATTGCCAAGGTAAAATGTTATTTTGTGTGAAGCACGTGGTTTGAATTTGTAAATTGTCTCATCTCAAAGGACTAACAAATTTCAACTTAGCACTATAAGATAGTGTTCAGAGTGCCATATAATATGAGATGTGTCGGACACATATCCCTTTCCCATGTCCAAGTGTCGAGTATCCAACACCGGTACTTCATGCATTATGTAGTGTTGATGTAACATAGACTAAGGGGCATTTTGACTTAAAATTGTACATTTGTGGCACATTGTAAGCATGTGAATATATTCCATCCATTTCTTAGTGCGTAACTAGTGCTAGGGGGTATAGATGTTTGAATTTAGAGGGCCAAAGGTTAAATAGTTAGTTGCCACGAGTCATTAGTTTCAGGGGTGGTAGTGTATAATACCCTAGTTTTAATCTTTGCTTTCAATTCTCGAATGTAATTAACTGCGTAATAGTCATGTTAAATTTTGGTTTGTATTTGTATGAACATTGGGATCTATGATTCAAAATTTTTGTTACCCTTCGAAGAATTGTGTAAGACTCGAAAAGCAAAAATTGGTTTCGTTTGTGTATGAGCATACAGTTTCATTTGCGAGGTGCTGTATAGTTAATGATACAACATGTGGGTTGTTAATTTCCTTTTGTATGCATAATACGGAAACCAGAACGAACCCAACCTTCAGATAGCAGTGAGTTTCAAAACAATGAGAAGTATATGTAAGCCCTCTTTTGCTAGTACTGTAGTATATATTTGAACAAGATAAAATAGTTAGTATCTGGTATTCTAACGCGTATAGACGAGGATATGAGATATGTACTCGCCAGTTCTCATTGGATATGCCACTTATAGGAACAGTCTTCTTTTGCTAGAACGATAATATAGATCATTGCTAAATGAAGTCTTCAAAAAGTGAGCCAATAAATCACCAATTAAATGTAGGCATAACTGAACAATGATCATAGGTGTAATTGTATTTCTGTCTCCCCCAGACTTGGATATTCGAAATTAAAGATCCGACCTCGATTCTTATACCGAGTCCTTAGAACATAGGTGGTATTACAAGGTTCCTTCTAAAGCTATTGATGTGTTAGGCACTTTTTGGAAAAAAAAAAAGGCATATCTTAGGGTTTCTAATGAGAACAAAGCTCCTCTTTTCAAGTGCTACAATCATAATATGTTCATCATTTATAAGCCGTGGTCCTTTTTCTCACTGTTTAAGAGACGGTAGTCTTCTTGGACAAAGGTTCATATCTTCTGTTTTCCAGCAGTTAGCAATTAGATGGCAAGATTTTAAAGATGCTGAGCCTGATATCCTTGTACACTCTACTCCGGCACTTGTAGAACAATTTAGTCAACCAGAGATGAAGTCAAGTTTTGCTCTTAGAGCTCTCTGCAAAAAGAAGGGACTACAAGTTGAGGTAATAAGTTTTTTTTATGGTGATTATTGATTCTTCCCTATGTAATGTTTATTATGTTCTACGCTTCTTATCTGCTATTCTTTGTGGGACACTGATCTCTTTCTGTTTAAGTATTTATGTAATTCTTACGTAATTAGCTTATTAAAGTGAGGCTAACGTATGGGTTAGCTCTGTGGTTCTCTCTTAGTCACTCTTGTTGGCCAATTTCTTGGACTCTTTTTCACTATAAGCATTGTTTTACAGCAGGCAAAGGTCTGGAGCATGCCTCTTTGTATGTGTTTAATCCCCGGAAACTATTGAACCACGGCATAACCCAAAAAAGTGAATATATGCTGTTCTTCATGTCCAATGGCCGATTTGCTAAATTTCCAAATGGTGCATTCTTCTTTGTGCATCAGTGCTGCATCTGATCAAGCTCGTCTTTCTAAATTTAAGTGTACAAAAGTTTAATTTGATCATCAATAGTTTTACAGGCTGACTGAGTCCACTCTGTGTACAATATTACTGAGACAGAATGAACTTCCAGTTAACTGGGGTGTCCGATGATGACGTAGCGTGGGGGCAGAGTATTTAATCTGATGCCAGCCATATTGGAATGTTAATGAAGGATGTAAGTTATAGGTTTAGCGGTGAGTAGTGACTTGTGGTGATCTGAGATGAGTAATGATTAATGGTTTAATCGCAAGAAGTAATGGCGACTTTTTTGTTTTGTCTACCAGAACAGAGGGGAGGGGAGGAGGAGAAGCCCTACTTAGCCAATTCAAGTAGCTCTTTTATTGGATGCCACGGCCTATGACACCCCCCTAAGAGCACTGGAGGGTGCGGGAAAGTAAAGTAAAACTCTACGCAATTTGATTTCTAGGAGGATACGGGAAAGTAAACAAAAAATCTCGGAATATTTGATTGAGGACAGTTACCCGTAACATACGGTTGGTGTGAGCAGTGATGTCAGTCCTCGCTAGTTCTACTTCCCTTTTTTTTTTTTTGTGTTTACCGGTTATGACTATGTTGCATGGATCTTCAAGATGCATCAACTATCCATGTTCCTTACTCGGCACCTAAGCAATCGCATGCACAAGACCTTTTGATGTTCTTTTGCATGCCTTGCTGAGTATGGTTATACAAATCTGTAAGATGTCTGTGGTGGAGCCATTCATTTGTCTTAAAGACATTGAGCTTCTTCTAAAACTGCATATGTACACTCGTCCACGCTTATATATCACTATGATTTATTAAATTAACATTTTTGTGGTCAAGATGTCCGAATTATAATTATATCTTGTCCTTTTAGGGAGCAAAATTGATTGGAGTTGATAGCCTTGGCATGGACGTTAGAGTTTTTTCTGGTAGAGAAGTACGGACTCATCGCTTTCCCTTTAAAGTTCGGGTATGCAATGTATAATGCATCTTGCTGCAATTGATGTTTGTTTAGATTAGAGGAGTATATATATCTGGTTTTTCTGCTGCTGAAACAACTTGGTTCATTAAGAAACTGCATGTAAGTGTGGAGATGGAAGATCTCACCCAGCTCTCTCTACACGAAAGAGACGAGGCTTCTTCACAACTTTCTGCGCCATAGTAAGCTAGACTCATCATGTTCATTATGGAGAAATAAGGATCAGTTTATCTTCGTTTTCATTCTTAATTGCTGCATCATGTGTTAGGTATTAAGGTCTTTGTAGTGTCAGTTTATCTTTGTTTTCGTTTGAAACTCGGTTTAACGGGGTAAATACTTGACAAACTTTTCATCTTTTTCTAGAAAAAAAATAGATTTGTCTCTGGTTTAAAATTTGTGCATCTTTTTTTTTTTTGGGTAAAATTATGAGTATTAGACATGGTATTGCATCAGAGATGTAGAAAAAGCAATGCATATGGTATAGTCATGCACAGTTGCACCTACCATGTCGATATCCTTCTGAATGTTTCCCATTGTTGTGATATGCTCCAAATCTTTTCCGCATCCTTTTTAGCCAACAGCTGCGCCTCCTGCTTATTTGCTTGCTCTTAGTATTGATACTTTTTCTTGAACCTGTGGCTTAGACGCTTAGTTTCACGGTGTGCTGCCTGTGCGAAGCAACTTATAAAAGATGACCCGCTTAAACTGCCTGAACAATTCCCAACGACTTCGACACCAGCGAGAACTCATCTCGATTGTGTATCACCTGTGTAGAAAGAAAGTAGAAGATGTCGAGCAAACTAAGCTTCGTTCGTTCTTGGCAGCATGAGAATGAAGAAGACAAAAAGGGGAATTGGTCGATGTAGGGGTATTTGCATAAGCAAGGTTGACAGGAAGAATGTAGTGGTACTGAATTCGCTGTATTTTGTATTTGCAGGTAAGATCGGCAGGTGCTGCTGAGAAACAGATGCAGCAACTCTTGTTTCCAAGGTCTTGCAGAAAGAAGCTCAGGAGCCGTGCTGATGGACTTGGGGATTCAAGCTCCTTTTAAGGTTTTCTGATATTGTCATACCCAGCAAAGTTTTGAACTTCTACCGAGTGATGAGTACGGACTTGGGATTTGATGTTCCTTTGTAGTTTTCTTTCTCTCTTCTCCCTTTTGGTAGTCATATCATTGGAGTACATATTGCATGGTCCAGAATGTCGGGACTTGGGACCATTGGTCGCGGACCCACCCAATATTTATTACTCTCATTGACAGGTAGTTTAAACACCACAGCTCCTAACGAGATATTGATCCTAATGCTCTGATATTATTAGCTGATCTGATATCGACCTCTATAGAATAGCTTTGGGTTCTGTTGACACCCGAAATCAACTCCTCTTCACACCCCGTAAATAGAATAGTTGATCTGATATCAATTTGTTTGAAATGTTCAAATATAACGTGTGCCCGTGAGAGGGAGGGAGTTGCTTGAAATGGATCATCTGCGTTATAGTAAGGGGTTAATTACAGTCACCTCTTGTGAGGTTTGGGCTCATTACACTTGCCTACATCACCTTTCTAAAACTGCATTACACCCAGCCCAGGTGAACAAACGACTCAAGTAACCCTTTATCTATATATATATATATAATGTCAATTAAGAATTAAGAGAAGAAATGAAAGAGAAAATGGGAGTCGTCCTTTTGATATCTCCTCCACCGCCGACGCCTAAACATGTACCCCCCCACTAAGCAACAACACCAAACTCACAACCACCATAACCCTAGCTTTTATACCCATTGCATTGCGGCCCCCATTGTCGTGTGCAGCCATCATCGGGTGTAGAAATTGTCGCTGCCATCGCTTTGTGCAACCAACGCCGCCACCATCGCCCTATGCAGCCAGTGTCGTTGCCATCGTCGCTGCGTGGTTAAAGGAGCAGTAGATACATAGGTAACTGGATTTGTGTTCATAACTCAATTGGGTAAAGCCCTAGCTTTCAACTGTAGTGTTGATCTCACGCGAAACTTGGGTATGGACTTCTGGAGATGGAGAATGGGAGAGGGAAGGAATTACAGATTGTGGTGGTGGGAGGTGGTTCGCTAGTCGAAGGAAGGGGTCACAATATGTACAAACCCAAGAGGTTATTGGTTGTAGTACAAGTATTCTTTTAGCACATAATTATGAAGGGTGTTTTGGACGTAATGTTTAAGATAGCATGACATCATCAATTTTTTGGGAGCGAAGCATTAGAGAAGATTAAACTTTAGGCGAGTGGAATATATAGTTTTTAAATTCAAGGGTAATAGTCTCAAACCTCAAGTAACTGAGTGCAATTAAACTTACAATAGTAATTTGTCATTGTGTTTGTGTTGGATGCAAATTGCAATTAATGCGAGTCCTTTTGACTACTGGTGTGAGCACTTCTCTAAAATATTAACTTTAACAAAGTAAAACTGAATAAAAATAGAAACTTTGAATAAATGAATAATCAAAGTTATAGACTGGTCGATTCATGTAATGAAAGAGGGACCTCTATCGACAGGAAGGCGAAAGCAAAGCATTTGCAGAACGTTTAAAAAAGAAAGAAAAAGATAAAAGGCTTGAAGTCAAGTCATTTGGTTAAGTTGTGAGTTAACGTTGATGCCTTCCAATAGTCCTTCTCCCTCCTTTTATTACATTCCTTGAAAACCATTCACTCCAATCCACGTACTTTGATTTCTTTCAAAAACGAAATCGTCTGCTCATCTTTCATAACCACTACTATCGATTTTGTCTCTGTTATCGACAGTTGTACCGATTTCGGCTTAATATCTTTGACATGAGTTGCCCACGTGTCGCCAAAACAAGCCATGTAGTGTAATATCCGTATAGTTTCGGGTGCATAAAAAAAATTTGGGGGTTCTTTTGCAAATATTTGAAGTTGGGGGCTAAGGGTATAATTTCATAAAGTATAAATTATTATGGGGTTGACACCTCATTTTAGCTAGGTGACTAAGCTAAATATAATATTTTTTATGGGAGAGATAAGCTTTCGGGTGAATGAAAGGAAAAAAAAAAAAAACAAAGGAGAAAAGAGAAGCAGAGAAACAGGGCAAGAAGAAGAAGAAACATAGAAGAAGAAAAAGGGAACAGGGATCGTGAAGGGGAAGAAAAACAGGACTGAAGGAGGAAGGATTTTCATTGTAAACTCTTACTCTTTGGTTTGATTTTATTTCAAGCTTAGCATGTAGTTTCAGTGGGTATACTGCATGTGGGGTGGCCGAGTATATATATATAGAGCTGATCTATTGATAGCGCTAGCAAAATAAGAGAAGTTGCTAGTGCGATCTGGCCGTCCACACGCGATTTTTGGACGGTCCAGATCTTTTTTTGCGCTTTTTTTAAGTACGTCCGCTACATAATGTAGCGGACGATTTTTTTGACAAAAATACCCTTCAGTTCCATCCGCTGCACTATGCAGCCGACATTACTTTTTTTTCTTTTTCTTTCCTCTTTCTCTCGTTACTTTTTCTGACACGTCTCTCTCTCCTTTATTCTTTCTCTCACCACTTTTTTGTTTTCTCTCTCATCATCCTCTCCCCCCGCCCCCCCTCCCCTCTCTCTCTCTCTCTCTCTCTCTTCACTTTCAAACAGCGCTTCAAGATCTGCTCGTCTCCAAAATTGCTGCGACTTCCGCAGGACTTCATTTCTTCCAAGTTCCAAAACTTTCTGACTGCTTAACAAGGGAAATTCGAGCTCTTATATATAGGCTTGTATGAGCAGTGCTTGCCTTGACGGAGGCTATGTGGTGGTGGGTTTTGTTTTCTTGTTTTCAACTTGGATGTTTGATTAAGCACCATCAGGCAATAAACAAAATGGACTAAAGAAATCTTGGAGGATTTAATCATTGTTAGCACCACCCACCCGAAGAATAACCAGAGTAGAAAGTCACAATCTTAATCAACCTCTTTCTCTCTCTCTCTCTCTCTCTCTCTCTCTCTCCAGATCTTTGACCTGTTCGTCTTTCTCGTGCAAAGTAATCAAGTTTTCCTACAGGTCTTTCTCTTCCTTCTTGGCTCTTTTGGACTTCTCTTCCAAATCCACCTCCCGCTTCCCCATTTCTTCTTTCAAACAGTAAACTTCAATTTCCTTTTGGCTCCACATCATGCATCATTTTGGGAAAGGAAGTTAGTTTAAGAAGGTAAGCATAATAGAGTAGGCTTACATCTTTATTCATTATGATCACCTCTTTGCCAATCTTTGCATTCTTGTCTATGATGCAGTTCCTTCAAAGTAAGCGGATAAGTTTTGTCAAAAAATTGACGCTCTGAATCTCGATTTAAGCTTATGAACTTCTTAATCTTTCTGTCCATTACCTGATTTTTGCATTTCGTCCAACTCCGATGGGGACCTTTCCTTCTACCAGCAGAGATGCAATTTCAGATTCTGTTTGGTAATAGTCTGCCCCCAACGTCAAAGTATCCTTAACCAAAAAAGTTAGAGAGAAAGTGTCAGAAGAAAGGAGGGGAGAGGAGGATGAGAGAGAAAGAGTCAGAAACTGATGAGAGAAGAGGAGAGAGAGGTGTCAGAAAAATTAATGAGAGAAAGAGAAAAAAAAAGTAGTGTCCGCTACATAACGTAGCGGATAAAGCTGAAGGGTATTTTTGTCAAAAAATAGTCTACTACATTATGTAGCGGACATACTTAAAAAAAGTGCAAAAAAAAGATCTGAACCGTCCACAGATCACCCGTAGACGGCCATATCGCGCTAGCAACTTCTCTTATTTTGCTAGCGCTATCAATGGACCAGCTCCCATATATATATATATATATATATATATATATATATATATATATATATATATATATATATATATGGAACATATACGTGGGATAGTGGGTTACATGGGTGAGTTAGTAGAGGAAGGATGGGACTGTCGTGGGTGTTTTAGGGCAAGGAGTGTGCAACTGTGTGTTCGTGTGTGTGTTGCAGGTTTATGTGGGCATTCATGGCTGTCGTGGGCCTAGGTGAGTGTGTAGAAATAATGGGTCTGTAATGGTGAATTGAGTGGGATTGGGGGGTGTGTTTCCGAGTGGCCAAGTGTGTGTGGGTGTGTGTAAACTGCTGGGCAGTGGGTGTTCTTAAAAGTGAGTATTCGGGTGTTGTATAGGTGATGAAGTGTGTGTTTATGTAATGAATTGTGCATGTTTATGTAGTGATTTTGTGTTTGGAAGAGGATAAGAAGAATTGGGAGTGTGTATTTCGGTGTGTGTATATTTGATTTTGTGTTTTGGAAGAGGATAAGAAGGATGACAGGAATGTGCAGGTGCGTGTATGTCACGGCTGAAGGTGGAAGAGAGTATGTGTGTCTTTAGGTGAAACCGTGGGTGTAGCAATCTCAATAGTGACTGAAATTGTCACTAAAAGTTAAAGTAATTAAGCAGTTTACCCTGAATGTTTATAAATACCTAGGGTCACAATTAGACAAAGTGAAAAATTGTAACCTTCATTTATTTTATGAGACGTACGCCCTGGAATGTTTCGGGACCCGTAAAGGGCGCTAAATTAGGGTATCGGCCAACTAAAATTAATGAATTATTTAGCATAGTAAATTAAATTATTTTAATCTGAGACTTTTATGAGAACCTTAATTTATTGATATGATGCAGTATCTAAAATTTTGTACCATTCCGAAGTCGATAGGTATTTTTAGCCGAACCAGCTTTTAAGCGTTCGGTCTAGACACTGGTTCGAGTTTTTTGGGCGAAAATTTTCTAAAGTACTTCTTAGCCCAAAAATGACTCTAGGATGCTTAAAATAATATTTTGGAAAATTTTCGATGTCGGAAACCCTCAAGGGTATTTTGGTAATTTACCACCCCGAAGGGGGTATTTTGGTAATTTTACCTATAAAAGGTGTTTTTGAGTAAATTTACATATGTTAGGGCTATTTTAGCAAGTTTAATCATGGGAACGCTATTTTGGTGATTAGGGATGCGAGGGGTATTTTGGTAATTTTTACCCCAGGGGCGTTTTGGTAATTTTACACATTCGGCCAGGGGGTCTTTTTGGGAATGTGCGTGAGTTAATATTGAGTTATAATACAGTGATATAAGTTATCTTCTAATCTTTGGACTGTTCCGTTTAGGTTAAAGTAAGAATTTTTCGGTTAGGGTACCGTAACTGTGAACCAGGTAAGGATTTCTATCCGAACCTCAAGTCATCAATTTGCTTCTAAAATTATTCTTTTGTCTGCTCATGTCCGTTGTTGAACTCTAAATGTACATTGATTTTGATATATTATTGCTAAGTAAGCCCTGATGTTGAGCTTGATTCGATTATTGAACTCCTATCGGTGCTCACTTTTTACTGCGTATTAAGCATTGATTTGTGCATTGATTTTGAGATAAACGTCTTTTGTATACTGACATGGGAATCTGTTCTGTTCTGTTCTGAGGCGGGCGCTATAAGGCTGGTTTGAATCCTGCGTGGAACGCAGGCTAGTACCTAAATGGACTAGTATTCTGGTACTTCATGCATGTGTACATTTTCTGAGCCTTGTCTGTATGGCATTGCTAGTGCCCATGATCAGTAACTTTTGAATGTGTGAGTATTGTATCCAAACTTATTGTTCAAAATGTCTGAGCACAATTGTTTGAGATGCCTGAACTATTCATCTTTGAATTGTTGTAACTCCCTCCGAGAGTATTTTGGACGACCTTACTGAGCTCTCAAAAGCTCACCCTTAATTATTCTGTTCTGCAGGTAGTCCGTAGCGGTAGCTTGTGTGAGGGAGGTTAGTATCAGGTAAGGTCTTTAAGGCATCTACCCTAGACTAGACTAGACTATGTACATAGGACCACTGCGTGGGCCTGTATAGTTAGTGTGCTAGTTGAGAATTTATGTACGGGGCTTGTAACATCTTAAGGCAGGAAACTTTTGTTGTGGAACTTTATGTGTTGGAAGAACTTAGCGTGATGTTGTTTAAGAATCTGAAATTTTGACAGGTGCTCTGATCTGTGTGATATTATAGGTTAACGTCCCAAGGATCCGAAGCAAGGAAGTTTCGAATTTTTGGGGCGTGACAGTTGGTATCAGAGCTTAGGAATATGATTCTGTAGACTTAGAAGGATGTGAGGGGAATACCAAAATACTGGATAGGATGTTTAAGGAATTTTATATAGGATTTTTGGATTGAGACGATGAATGTGTAAGTTGATGTCTGTATTTTGTGGTTGTAGGAAATGGACTACGCACAGTATGACCTGGATCTTAACAATTGGCTCGATGCTGGGATGATTGAGGAAGAGGATCTAGATGATGATCCAGAAGAGGATCCAGAGGAAGATCCGAAAGAGGATTCAGAGGAAGATCCGGAAGAGGACCCAAAAATAGACGAAGGCCCGGAGGAGATTACGATAGAAGGTCCAATGGTAGAAGGCGAGGACGATGCCGAGGCCGAGGCCGAGCAATTTTATGTGGCAAAACTTGAACCAGGGCTCGGGCACATGGTCAGTGTAGCTCAGGTGGAGCAGTGGAAAAAAAGGTGCCACGGGTTGACTAAGGAGAAAGATGATCTGGTAGCTCGGTTGGCATCTTTAGAAATTAGTACTAGCCAGACCATATGAAAGTTATAAGCAGAATGTGAACGCGAAAGACAATCTAAGAGCCAGATCCAGGAACAGACTTGGGACGCGAGCATGAGGGTAATCCGGACAATTCAGCAAATTGTCCGGGAGTGGCCAAGTAGGGCTCTTTCTAAGTATAGGCGACGATTGATCCTAGACGAGGGACATTGTAGTTTCGAACTATTCGTGGAACTCTATGATTGCTCGTAGATAGAGTCACTTGGGATGTATATTGTATAGTGTCGTGGGGGTCATTTTTGTGTATAATAATTGGGCCCCTTCTTTTGTATGAAAAACAGAATGTGGTACATATATATGTGTATGTAAATAGTAACTCTTAGTTATGTTGTTCTTTTCAGATACGTGTTTTTATATATTGGGAAAGGCTAGCTGTATCAATATGGTGCATACACACAATACTACTAGTGGAACTGATCCAGAGGGGCAGGAGGTCCTGGTAGGAGAAACACCTCCGAGAGAGGGGCAACATCAGAACTCCGAACCACTGACGGAAGTTCTGCAAACTATGAACCAACTCATAACTCTGTTGGGTATGAACGTGACTAACCAGCAACAGGGAGTGCAGAACCCTGTTCCACCTCAACCCCAGCTTCAAGATGAGAGTACTTTATCTGAGTTTAATAAACAGAATGCCACTAATTTTAAGGGGTCGTTGGACCCTATGGAGGTAGAAAACTGGGTCAATGAGCTGGAGAAAATTTTTCGGGCCATTCATTGTAGTGAAAGGCAAAAAATTGAGTTTGCTATATATAAATTGAGGAGTGAAGCGGATCAATGGTGGAAGATGGTGGAAGGGAGTTATACTCGTCAACAGTTAGACGACATAACTTGGAAACAATTCAAAGAGTTGTTTTTCAATCGGTACTCCTCAACCAGTTACCGTGAGCAAATGTTAAGGGAATTTGCGAACGTGGTGCAAGCGGATCATGAGTTGGTCGATGAATATGAGATGAAGTTTTCACGCATCGCTAGATTTGCAGAAAAGATGTTGCCAACAGAGGCGGATAGATGCTGAAAGTTTGAATGGGGACTCAGGTCTAGCCTGAGAGATGGGGTGATTTCTGCTCGGCTAACGAGTTACATGGAATGTGTCGACTTAGCACATCCACTGGAGAAGTCTAGGTGTGATCACAAGAGAAGGTTCGAACAGCGACAGGGTGACAACAAAAGGAATAGGAAAGAGACAACCCATAATAGATTTGTGGGAGCTGACGGGTGCCAGTGGGTTACGCAGTTGTCTCAACAGGGTGCCCAAGGGCCGAGAATATGGCAGAACCCAACGTTTAGGCCTGCTACAATTCAGGGGAATAGGCATGGGCATAGTTCTTGGAGCTGACCGAGACAGAGCACTGGTTTTAGATGGGCGCAAAATGCAGGTGCTCGACCGGTTCATAATACTCGATTTGGACCACCACACAACTTTGGAACTCGACCTACCCAGGGTGGTGGTCAGGGTAGTGGGTTGGCCTCTCTAGTAACCCCTTATAATGCATGCGGTAGAGTTCATAGTGGGGGGCCGTGCTACAGAGTTACTTGTGGATGCTTCCGATGTGGCAGTATGGAGCATCAGATTTGGGACTGTTCGGTGGCTAGCAGAAGCCAGACAGCTTTTCGTCTTGCACCAGTAGCGAGTACAACAGCAAGTACCATCCCTCGATAGGGAAGAGGACAGGGTCAGCAAGGCTCGACCCAACAGTCTCAGGCTCAGCAGGGGCAAAAGCTTATGACGTCGACTCGTCTCTATTCCATGTCTGCCAATGATGCTGCGACGTCAAACGACGTGGTGTCAGGTACACTTCCAGTAAACTCTTTAGATGCCCGTATATTGTTTGATTCTAGAGCGTCGTACTCTTTTGTTTCCCCTGCTTTCGTAAGGCGGTTAAGAGTGAAAACCCGTCCTTTGTATACAGACCTCGAGATAGGCACTCTGTTGGGAGAGTCTTTGACTGTGACTACAGCCCTTTGTGACTGTACAGTTCATGTTGGGGATAAGAATCTTTCTATGGACCTCATCCCATTAGCAATTCAAGATTTTGATGTCATACTAAGTATGGATTGGTTATCTATTAACCATGCATCAGTGGATTGCCATGGAAAGTTAGTTTGTTTTAATATCCCAGGTGAGTATGAGTTTACTTACCACGGATCCAAACCAAGTGGGCTAGTTAGTATTATCTCGGCTATAAAATCACGGAGAATACTTCATCGAGGTTATAGGGGATACATTGCACATGTTGTAGACACGTGTCAAAATAGATTAGAATTGTCATCCATTCCTGTGGTAGAACGGTATTAGGATGTGTTCCCTGAAGAGTTGCCTGGAGAACTGATCGACCGTGAAATAGAGTTTGTGATTGATCTTATTCCCGATGCGGAGCCTATTTCAAAGCTCCGTATCGTATGGCCCCAATGGAGATGAAAGAGTTGAAGGAACAGTTACAAGAGTTGCTCGATCGGGGATTCATACGCCCTAGTGTGTCCCCATGGGGTGCTTTGGTTCTTTTTGTGAAGAAGAAGGATGGTACCTTGAGACTCTGTATTGACTACAGAGAATTGAATAAGATCACAATTTGCAATAAGTACCCGTTGCCCCGTATTGATGACTTGTTTGACCAACTTCAGGGTGCTTGTTGTTTTTCAAAAATTGATTTGAGGTCTGGGTATCACCAGTTGAAGGTGAGGGAGGAAGATGTTCCGAAAACGGCATTTAGGACTCGTTATGGACACTATGAATTCCTTGTTATGCCTTTTGGTTTGACGAACGCCCCAGTAGCGTTCATGGATCTGATGAACAGGGTATTTAAGGATTATTTAGATCAGTTTGTTATAGTGTTTATTGATGATATCCTCATATACTCAAAATCTGAGGCGGAGCATAGGAAGCATTTAAGTTTTGTGTTGCAACGACTGAGGGATAATAAATTATATGCAAAATTTTCGAAGTGTGAATTCTGGTTACAACAAGTCGGGTTCTTAGGGCATATTGTGTCTAAGGATGGGATCTCGGTGGACTCAGCCAAGATTAAGGCGGTAATCGAATGGCAGACGCATAGCTCAGTAAAGGAAATACGCAGCTTTCTAGGTCTAACAGGATACTATAGACGGTTTGTAGAAGGTTTTTCTAAGATTGCGAGACCGTTAACTCGGTTGACGTGCAAGAATACACGATTTGTCTGGACTAAGGAATGTGAATCCAGTTTTTAGGAGTTAAAACAAAGGTTGGTAACAGCACCGGTATTGACGTTGCCATCAGGATCAGAAGGGTTTGTAATCTATAGTGACGCTTCTAAGAACGGACTTGGTTGTGTTTTAATGCAGCACGGGAAAGTCATTGCCTATGCGTCGAGGCAATTAAAGGTTCATGAACAGAATTATCCAGCTCATGATTAGGAGCTGGTAGCAGTTATTTTTGCTTTGAAATTATGGAGACATTACTTGTATGGTGAAACGTGTGAGATCTATACAGATCATAAGGGCCTTAAATATATTTTCACACAAAAGGAGCTTAATATGAGGCAGCGTAGGTGGCTGGAACTTTTAAAGGATTATGATTGTTCGATTCATTATCATCTCGGTAAGGCCAATGTGGTGGCCGATGCCCTTAGTCGGAAAAGTACGAGGAATCTAGCATCGTTAATTACCAGACAGCCTCAATTGCTAGAAGAAATGAGATGATTAAACTTAGAGATTAAATGTCCAGGAGATGGTGCAATATTCCTCACTATGCAAGTCCAGCCCACATTGATTAGTAAAATTAAGACAGCACAAGGGAATGATCCCGAGGTTGCTAAGATTATTGGAGGTATTGGAGGTGAGAAACAAACTGAGTTTGTAGTTGATTCTGAAGGGGTGTTGCGGTTTGATTGGTGGTTATATGTTCCTAATGATGAGGAACTAAGACGATCGTTATTATCTAAAGCTCATAGTTCACATTTTTCAGTACATCCGAGAGCTACCAAAATGTATCATGATCTTCGGGAGCAATTCTGGTGGTCAGGAATGAAGGGGGACATAGCAGAATTTGTGTCTTGGTGTTTGGTGTGTCAGCAGGTAAAAGCTGAGCACCAAAAGCCAGCAGGAACTGTGCAACCAATAGAGATTCTCGAGTGGAAGTGGGAACATGTGACTACAGATTTCGTGAGCGGTTTACCAAAGACTACTCGGGGTTATGATATGATTTGGGTAATAGTGGATCGACTCACCAAATCAAAGCATTTCTTGCATGTTAGAGGCAATTTTACTATGCAACAGTTAGCCCAACTGTACATGGACTCGATCGTGAGACTCCATGGAGTACCTGTGTCGGTGATATCTGATAGAGATTCACATTTCACATCGAGATTCTGGAAAAGTTTCCAAGAAGCTATGGGGACAGAGCTGTGATTTGGTACTGCTTTCCACCCCCAGACTGATGGCCAGTCTGAAAGAACTATTCAGACATTAGAAGATATGTTGAGAGCTTGTGTTATGGATTTCTAGGGTAGCTGGGATACCCACTTACCATTGGTTGAATTTGCATATAATAATAGTTATCAGGCCAGTATACAGATGGCGCCTTTTGAGGCTTTATATGGTCGTAGATGCAGAACTCCGTTATGTTGGGACGAGGTTGGTGAGCGTAGACTCCTCGGTCCCGAGCTAGTCCAAGCGACTTGTGAAAAGGTTGATTTAATCCGGTCATATCTGAAGGCAACACAAGATAGGCAGCATATGTACACCGCTAAGCGTACACGCGATTTGGAGTTTGCAGTTGGTGACCGGGTGTTTCTGAAGATTTCTCCCTGGAAAGAAGTAATGCGGTTTGGTAAAAAGGGCAAGCTTAGCCCGAGATATATCGATCCCTATGAAATCCTTGCAAGAATTGGGCTAGTAGCTTATCGTTTAGCTTTACCGCCAGAGTTATCTCACGTTCATAACATATTTCATGTGTCGGTTTTGAGGAAGTACGTTTATGATCCGACTCATGTCTTACAACACAGGCCTGAAGAGATTCAGACTGACCTGAGTTACGAAGAGGTACCGGCGGAGATACTAGATCGACGAGATCAAGTTCTATGAACCAAGGTGATACCGTTGGTTAAAGTATTATGGAGGAATCACGCCGTGGAAGAAGCTACTTGGGAACCGAAAGATGCTATGCGGTGTGTTCATCCTTATCTATTCGATAACCAAGGTATGCCAAATTTCGAGGAAGAAATTCTTATAAGGGGGAGGAATGTAATATCCGCATAGTTTCGGGCTCGTAAAAAAAAGTTCGGGGGTTCTTTTGCAAATATTTGAAGTTGGGGGCTAAGGGTATAATTTCATAAAGTATAAATTATTATGGGGTTGACACCTCATTTAAGCTAGGTGACTAAGCTAAATATAATATTTTTATGGGAGAGAAGCTTTCGGGTGAATGAAAGGAAAAAAAAACAAAGGAGAAAAGAGAAACAGGGCAAGAAGAAGAAGAAAGAGGGAACATGGATCATGAAGGGGAAGAAAAATAGGGCTGAAGGAGGAAGGATCTTCATTGCAAACCCTTACTCTTTGGTTTGATTTTATTTCAAGCTTAGCATGTAGTTTCAGTGGGTATACCGCTTGTGGGGTGGCCGAGTATATATATATATATGTGTGTGTGTGTGTGTGTGGAACAAGCTGATATGGTAGTGGGTATGTGTGGGTATACGTGGGATAGTGGGTTACATGGGTGAGTTAGTGGAGGAAGGAGGGGACTGTCGTGGGTATTTTAGTGCAAGGAGTGTGCAACTGTGTGTTCGTGTGTGTGTGTTGCAGGTATACGTGGGCATTCATGGCTGTCGTGGGCCTGGGTGAGTGTGTAGAAATAATGGGTCTGTAATAGTGAATTGAGTGGGATTGAGGGGTGTGTTTTCGAGTGGTCAAGTGTGTGTGGGTGTGTGTAAACTGCCGGGTAGTGGGTGTTCTTAAAAGTGTGTATTCGGGTGTGTGTATAGGTGATGAAGTGTGTGTTTATGTAATGAATTGTGCATGTTTATGTAGTGATTTTGTGTTTGGAAGAGGATAAGAAGAATTGTGAGTGTGTATTCCGGTGTGTGTATATTTGATTTTGTGTTTTGGAAGAGGATAAGAAGGATGAGAGGAATGTGCAGGTGCGTGTTTGTCGTGGCTGAAGGTGGAAGAGAGTGTGTGTGTGTCTTTAGGTGAAACCGTGGGTGTAGCATTCTCAATAGTGACTGAAATTGTCACTAAAAGTTAAAAGTAATTAGGCAGTTTACCATGAATTTTTATAAATACCTAGAGTCACAATTAGACAAAATGCAAAACTGTAACCCTTATTTATTTTATGATATGTACGCCCTAGAATATTTTGGGAATTTTCGAGACCCGCAAAGGGCGCTAAATTAGGGTATTGGCTAACTAAAATTAATAAATTATTTAGCATAGTAAATTAAATTATTTTAATCTGAGACTTTTATGAGAACCTTAATTTATTGATATGATACAGTATCTAAACTTTCTTACCATTCCGAAGCCGAAAGGTATTTTTAGTCGAATCGGCTTTTAAGCGCTCGGTCAAGACACCGGTTCGGGTTTTTTGGGTAAAAATTTTCTAAAGTAATTTTTAGCCCAGAAATGACTCTAGGATGCTTAAAATAATATTTTAAGATATTTCTGGAAATTTTTCGATGTCGAAAACCCTTAGGGGTATTTTGGTAATTTACCACCCCAAAGGGGGTATTTTGGTAATTTACCACCCCGAAGGGGGGTATGGTAATTTTACCTATAAAAGGTGTTTTTGAGTAAATTTACATATTTTAGGGCTATTTTAGCAAGTTTAATCATGGGAACACTATTTTGGTGATTAGGGATGCGAGGGGTATTTTGGTAATTTTATCCAGGGGCATTTTGGTAATTTTACACATCCGGCGAGGGGGTCTTTTTGGGAATGTGTGTGAGTTAATATTGAGTTATAATACAGTGATGTAAGTTGTCTTCTAATCTTTGGACTATTCCGTTTAGGTTAAAGCAATGATTTTTTTGTTAGGGTACCGTAGCTGTGAACCAGGTAAGCGTTTCTATCCGAACCTCGAGTCATCAATTTGCTTCTACGATTATTCTTTTATCTGCTCATGTCTATTTTTGTACTCTAAATGTACATTGATTTCGATACATTATTGCCAAGTAAGCCCTGATGTTGAGCCTGATTCGATTATTAAACTCCTATCGGTGCTCACTTTTTACTGCATATTAAGCATTGATCTGTGCATTGATTCTGAGATAAACGTCTTCTGTATACTGACATGGGAATCTGTTCTGAGGCGGGCGCTATAAGGATGGTTTGAATCCTGCGTGGAACGCAGGCTTGTACCTAAATGGACTAGTTTTCTGGTAATTCATGCATGTGTTCATTTTCTGAGCCTTGCATGTATGGCATTGCTAGTGCCCATGATCAGTATCTTCTGAATGTATGAGTATTGTATCCAAACTTATTGTTCGAAAATGTCTGAGCACAGTTGTTTGAGATGCCTGAACTATTCGTCTTTGAATTGTTGTAACTCCCTTCGAGAGTATTTTGAACGACCTTATTGAGCTCTTAAAAGCTCACCCTTAATTGTTCTGTTTTGTAGGTAGTCCGTAGCAGTAGCTTGTGTGAGGGAGATCAGTATTAGGTAAGGTCTTTACGGCATCTACCCTAGACTAGACTATGTACATAGGACCCCTGCGTGGGCCTGTATAGTTAGTGTGCTAGTTAAGAATTATGTACGGGGCTTGTAACGGCTTGTAACATCTTAAGTCAGGAAACTTTTATTGTGGAACTTTATGTGTTGGAAGAACTTAGCGTGATGTTGTTTAAGAATCTGAAATTTTGACACGTGCTCTGATCTGTGTGATATTACAGGTTAACGTCCCAGTTATCCGGAGCAAGGGAGTTCTGGATTTTTGGGGCGTTATATGCAGACCCTATTTTTTTTGTAAAAACCTGAGCCGTCATAAATTGTTTCCTTCATGATCTAAACCAACATAAACTCTTATTGCAACATCATTAATGATGCATAACTCTTGACTGTCCTCTCATTAATCAGTGTTACCCTTTCGTCATTTCGTGTACAAGTGCATATTGTTGACTGGCCACAGCTGAGCTGTTTTTTTTACAGGTTAAGATTGCCCTGCTTGACTTGTATGAACTTTTTTTGTGCGAGTTAATTCAATTTATCTATTAATTTTTTGGTAGTTACCTACCATTACTCCATTACTTGATATGATTGAGTTGAAATAGGACTCTGGCGTCTGATTTAAACTAGGACTCCTTTATCAACCTTGCCTTTTCATTCTCACTCAACCTTACCTTTTCATCCTTATCTTTTACTTCCTCCTCTCTGTTTACTAATGATTTTCTCTGATCGCTCATCATTTCTCCTTTAGCAGCAATGGGGAAGAAGAAATCAACTTCTAAAGGCGATGAAATAACAGGTGTTCCTTTTTCGGCTCACCCTCGATGGGGTGTAGGGCGCTTAGAGACCACATCACTTCCACAGATCTCGTGTTCTAATTGGAGCTAAGAAGAGCTCTAAACCTCAAAAACCCTACATCTTAAGGCCCTCATTTAGAGATGGGACTGCCTCCCTGCCTAGGTATCTCGTGGATGATTCAGAGACCATGTTGTTCCATGAACCCCACTTAGGGTGGGTCGGATGGTCAACCAGTGGCCTACCGATTCGATTGTGGTCCACTATTCTCGACCCCAATTGGGTAACATGGATCGATTGACTATCAGTCGTCTATGCCGACCAATGAAAAACTCAAGGTATCTTTGAATTAATTCACATGTCCAAACATTTCCCAAAAGTAGACCGATGGCTCTTGGCCATAGCTTTTTGTTTCTGGTCTACTACCAAAAATGCCATCACATTTAGGGCAAAAATGATGACTCCCACTATCTATCAGTATATCTGCCCTAACTAGGCTTCTGTCGATTGGTGAATAGGCGAACGACTTAGTCAACCATAACTCTTTTGGTATAGCTTTTGAAGCCTCTCTAATACTTCAAAAATAATTGGAGCTTTTCAATTGATGGTGCAGGGATATCAACAGTAGGCAGTCATAAATCAATGAATTGGCTGCCTTCCTATCGATCTAGCTATTGAGGCATGTATTCTGTGTGGCAAGTCAATCGCTTACCCAAGAATACATCAATTTCGCCATTGCGTTGGCTCATGGAAAAGAATACGCTCTTGCTCCTTTGGTTTTAGGTAGTCTATACTGGGCGATATACACCATGGTTAAGAAAAGATTCATTGGAGTGTGGGTGGCCCTTTCTGGCTTGTTCAGTTACAGCTTCAAGCCAATTTTCTAGAGTTTATGCCAATAAGATCTCCTTATTCTTTTCCTTACCTCACATATGGCCACCAATTATCCTTGTGTGAAATTGGTTCTCACACCTTTGGGTTCTGATTTTCGCTTTTTCTTTGATTTCACTGATATTTTACGGTCCTAACCCTTTCTTCCCTGGTCCTTCTGTCCTGTCTGGTTCAAGGAATTGTCCTCTTTCATATCACACAATGAGTCTCCTGCAAGACAGGAATTCATTAGAAGTATCTTGGAAAGTTTTTTATGTGGGTGATTTTTACATCTTGGTGGTCCAATAAGTAACACACATTTAGCCATCTGCAGCTTTTCGAGATACACTCCCTCTCAGTTTGCCAATTAGTTTGGGCTAATTAAAGGAAACCCTGCTCCATTCTTTATTAATGATGGTTTTGCTGAGCCTATGGAAAGATTAAAGATGATGGTCAATCACATCAAAGCTATTGATCGGAATGTGGATCAATCGATGCACATGTTTCCAATAAGGAACTTTAAAAATTAGACTTCCTTAGGCATGAGTGGTTTTGAACCGTCGTATCGAAGCAAGGTTTATTTACTCTACACAAACTATGTCCTCACTACCCGTCTGATCAATTTGTCTGCTGATATATACCAAAGGCTATGATAAGTGCTAGTGTATTTTCTTTCCCCTACCTTACCTTATTAACTATATTTCTTCCCTCAGGTGAATGGACTAGTCAAGCTACATCTATTACGAGCAAGAAAGACCATCACTGGATATATCCCTCGAAGGGAAAAAGTAAAGAAAGAGATGGCATCTGATTTCTGAGATAGACTAGGAGTTAGCCTGCTCAGACCGATGCAACAATTGAAGGTACAGACGAATTGACATCCAGAGGTGCTGAAGAAGAAAATGAAGAAGAAGAAAAAGAAGATATTGTCCCCCTTGTACTAGAAAGATGAATAAATCAATAGAAAGCCTGCCAGCAGAGTTCCTCCAGCACCGTCTTAAATGACTCAGTTCGTGGGTCTAGGACCGGAGTCTAAACTGAGAAATCCTATAGAGGCAGTTCCTTTGAGCATGGTTTTTCCCCTGACCAATGCATCGATTGCTCAAACTACCCCACCAGCTCCTGAGACTAGTATACGAAGCTCTCTTGTTCTTGCAGCTTTCCTTGCTCCCAATCGTGGGGGAGGAAAACCTCTAGCGCTGAGCCAAAACCTTCGGTTTACAAGGGTAAAGCCCCCAGTTTGTGACTTATTTGTCCAAGTATCAACTGTTAACACCTTAGTTGTGGAGACCAAAGTTGAAGCTAATCTGAGTGCCCGTGGTGAATGTGAAGAACCAAATGCGAAAAAGTTGCTACTCCAAAAAGGCAAAAGACTTTGGCTCCAAGAACTCGCTAAGCTTTCGAACGAAACCTTTAAAGGTTTTTATTTTAGGGTTGATGAAAAAACTGTCCCCTGAGGTTTGCACATATTTGCACTTCGTTCCCTGTATTTACAACTTTGGCAATAATGTTCCTTGAGGTTGACAAAACTATTGCAAACAGCTCCAAAAGTGGATGGCCATTTAATTTTGGACGTTAAGTCCGCATGTGCGGTGCACATGCATTTTTGACATGGGTAAATCTGTCATTTTCCCTACCCCACCTTCCCTTTCTCTTTGTTCTTTTGCTTCTTCTTCTCTCTCTCTCTCTCTCTCTCCACACACACACATGTGTAGATGTATATATTTGTATCTTTCTCTCTCTCTCTCTCTCTCTCTCTATATATATATATATATATATATATATATCACCAATCTTTATTGTTTCTATTGTGCCCTATAGCCTGGTTAATTATTTTCCGTTTCTTTATGGTTGAGAAAATTAAATCCTGCTAACTTGCTAGCTGAAACTACTAGAAAGATTTTTTGAAAATTCTTTTATGTATATGGAAAACTAGAGTTGTGCAAGAGCTCCTACTACTTAATTTGACCAGCTAAAATTCACTCCTAAGTACTTTCTTTATCCTATATTTTTCTCTCCGACTCTTTCTGCACTTTACCGCCAATCACCATGACTACCAAAGGAAGGGCTGCGCTCTTAAAGTAGCTGGCTATTGACTTTTGTCATATCTAATATAGGTGAAGATATCTATGTTTAGCTAGCTCTTCAATAAGTAAATACAATCTATGTTAATGCTATATATCACCCACCTCTATAATCTCCAGCAATGTAAACCCTATGATTTCTTCCTCTTATTTATGGAAATCATAGATCAAAATAACAGAACTGTAGTTTGTATGTCAATGAAAGGAAATGGAACTCTAGGTGTGGTGGTTGCAGTTACTTGATCTTAGATTTGGCTTGGATTGGTTGAAGACTATGTGGCAAACGGATGCCTTATGCTTGGGATTTTGCTTGGAGTCTGTCTTGGTGGTCAAACGGAAGAGCAAGAAGAGGAAGCTATTGGGGGTATGGGTCCATTGCGGAGAAGATGGTGAGGATAGAGAAATTGAATCATCCACGTAATTTACCTCACAATCCTCACCTAGAGAGAGAGAGAAAAAGAAGAAGAAGAAGAAGGAGGAGGAGGAGGAGGAGATGGAGTCACGGGAAATGACAGATTTGCCCATGCAAAAATGGCATATACATGTCATTTGCACTGCACATGCGGACTTAACGTCCAAATTGAATGGTCATCCACTTTTGGAGCTGTTTGTAATGATTTTGTCAACCTTAAGGAACATTATTTCCAAAGTTGTAAATATGGGAAGCGAAGTGCAAATACGTTTAAACCTCAAGGGACAATTTTATCATTAACCCTTTTTTTATTCTCTGCCCTATTATCTGATTCATGACTTTATCTTGTAATCACATACGATGTTTTAAGAATTATAGGATATGTTCACCTACCTTGACAAAGAACAAGATAAGCCCGAAGAACCGTCTCTGATTCCTCTGAAGCTGATTCCTCAACTTCTGAATCCATTTCTTCACGGACTGTCTCTGGTGGCATTGCCGAATCATCCTATAATGAGGCTGGAACCGAGCCAATTCCTAAGTCTCCCTCGTCGTCGCACCAGGTAAAAGGTTTCAAATATTCCCGTATGCTTATTGTTTACTATAAATTCAGTCAATTCACATGTTTTTTTTACAGGATAAGCTGGGCCATGGGACTTACAAGGTGGTATTGACTCTGATGAGGGTCATTCTGATGATCCTTCAGTTACTTCCGTAAACACCACTGAAACCTTCTATTCTACTGCCTCCAGAGATGACTCCTGAGGCTGTTCCAGAAAAGGCTTCTAAGGCTGTCAACATCCCATCGATTCTCGCTTTTCCTGAAGGACTCCTGCCCTCCAGTTTTACAGTGAAAGATATTCCCACTATGTTGCAACAAGCTTCATCCTTCATCTGCTCTTTACCCCATCATACCAAATCCTCTCAGACTACTTAGACACTACTAACCTCAGATCCTCAACCAGTGAGTCGATAATGTTGATCAAAAGTTTCAACAGTTGCAAGAAGCTATTAATGCCTTTATTGCGCACTCTGCCTCCATCTCACATAGCCTCCTCCTCAGCTAAGAATTCATCTAACCAGGCTATTGAGATAGCCGTAGCTTCATTTCAAGAGATATTGGCTCGTGATCTTGCAAACATCTTGACTGATCGGGAGCTTGCATCTAAATTAAATGATCACTCTTGCTGATAACTCTTTTGTGTTGTCTGAGGCTCAGGCAGAGGTGATGATTACCTTGAAGCCATATATTCTTCTCATGACATCCTCATGGAATCAAGGTATGAACATTAAGCTGAGACGGTCAAAGCCACATTGGCTGTATAAATTTAAGAGAAATAACTATCAAGTCAGTGGATCTCAGAAGATATCCAACAAGTGGTCACAGAGATAAAAGTACCTGAAAATAAGAATGACAGAGCTAAAGCAGAAAGAGAGCAGCCTAACGCAAAAGAAAAGCTCCATCTATTAGGAATCCATCGATTTAGCTAAACCCTTGCAAAATCGTACAAGGGTGGCATCTGAAATTGCCTTTATCAATCGAATAATCTCCCAGGTACAAACTCAATGGAAGACCATTCAAGATATCTTTAAGACTTAGATGGCATTTATTCCTTTCAAATTATGTAATATGGACAATTCTTATGTTAATTTCAAGGACAATCCCGTTATTTAGGTTTGTTCTAAATTTGACCACTTCTCCTTTGCAACAACATTTTGGTCTTTTATGTTTTTGTTGTGCGATTCTAGCCTATTAGGCTCGTGTAATGTTTTTTTATCAATCAGTTCAACACCTTACCACACAGAGGGAAAGTACTGCTTTAGAAAATGTCCATTTATTGGTTTTACGTAAAGTTGCCCCTCTAAGGACTTTAACCAATAAGCACACACCTTGAGGACTTTGTGTACTTGGAATGGGCCTTCCCAATTTTGAGAGCATTTCCTAAATTAGGGTCTTTGCTTCAAAATAGGCAGGATAGTTTTCCATACCAACTTCACCTACTTCAAACGACTTAGGCAATACTCTTTAATTGTATGAACTATTAACTTTTAACTTCTGCTCGTGTAACTTATCTAAAGCATCCAATCGAAGCTCATCTAGATCCTCTAGCTCAATAGCCATAGCCTCATTATAATCTGCGACTGATAAGATATTTTGCATGCCTACTCCTAAAGGATTTGATTATTACCTCCATAGGTAAATTTACGTCATGTCCATAAATCAAAGCACACGATGTCGCTCCTAAACTGGTTTTAGGAGAAGTCTGAAATAAAAAAAGCGCACGATGTTGCTCCTATACTGGTTTTAGGAGAAGTCTGAAATGCCCATAACACTTCAGACAACAGCCAATGCCAATCACTTGATGTGTCTTCGATCGCTCTTTTCATGATGTATTTTATGGACTTATTCGTAGCTTCAGCCTACCCATTGGCTTGGGCATAATATGGAGTCGAAGTTAAAAAGGTAAACTTATATTCTTTGGCAAACTCAGCCATTTGCCCCCCCCCCCCCAGTAAAAATGGATCCTTTATCGGCAGTAATGATCTGAGATAACCCAAATCAGTTAATTATGTTTTCCTTTATAAAACTCACCACATCTTCCTGATTAACTGATTTCATTGGCTTAGCCTCAATCCACTTAGTGTAATAGTCTGTTGCCACAAAATTGAAAGCATTTTGTTTCGAAGAATGAGGGTGAATCTGTTATTCTTTCTCGCAGCCACATCTGCTTCGACCATTCAATACTTGAACCACAACTTTGACACATTGGTTCACCACTTGGACCAATCTTTGAGACTGAGGCCCCAATTTTTAAGAACACATTATTATTGCTAAAGCTAGACTCTTTGTCAGCCCATACGATCTTTCCTTGTCTTTTCCTCCACACTGGACATGTCTCCCTGGCGGCTTTCTCTCTTTGAAATTATCCTCGTTCCAAATTACAACCGTCACTTAATTCTTCTGTAGGACCGCAACCAATGGACACCATGTTGATATCTACAGCCATTTCTGGAAATGGATCATTATCGACTTCTATCACTTTCTTGTCTTTATCAATGAATTTAAACATCCCAGCTTCGATTTGATCCTGCAAAGCATTAGAGAAAACAACACAATTACTAGTGTCATGACTAATCGCATTATTCCATTTATAGAACTTGGCTCTCTTATCTTTTAGAACTCTGAGGGGGCTTTGCAATTGAATGAAGTTTATCTTCAGTAAGTAGTCAAAATTTCAATCTGCTTCGTTGATACCGAACGAATACTTCCTCATTTAGGACGGCGAGTTTAAATTATTGGGTTGCTTGGATGGTAAGTTGATTGGATTCTTGGCTTTAACCAAGGGCTCCCATATCATGGGTTTCTTTCAACCATCTTTGCTACGTTAACTTCTAAACCGACAAGATCTTAAAAATAAGTTCGCACAGAGTTCTTTGTCACTTGCTCTTCTCTGAACAATATTTCATATATAGCCACCCTGGAGGAAAGTTCGAAACATTCTTGGACTCTATTTCTTCAAACTTTTTCCTAATCTCTAGATCTAATCCATCCAAAGCCAATTTTGCCGATTCAGACTCTGGCATTTAAAAATGACATTTATTCTTGGATGCTTCAAACCTTTCTAAGAATTGTCCTGGATTCTCTCCTATCGGCTGTTTTAGCCTTGTTAAATCTGCCAACAAAATCTCTTGTTTCATTTTAATGAATGTGCGTGGAACAAGGCCTCGATATATCGCCAAGGGAACATAGTTAGGTGGCAAGTTGGCCAACCATGAGAAAGCCACTTCAGTTAACGAGTACTTAAACCACTTCAACTTTGCCCACTCATTTTGACCAAGTTCTCCACATTGAAAGGTAAACCTTGTAATGTGTTCTATTGTCGACTGGTTTCCCTTTCCTTGGAAAAGACTAAACTCGGTTACTTTCATTCCCTTTGGGCGTCCATCTGCTCGACGACAATGGGGTACGGTTTTCTGTATATTGACCGATCGATCGGCCTGTACCCCTGACCAACACTAATGTGATTACACTGGTGGTATGGTTGCACTCTCATTCTTAACCCCACCATCTCTCTATCTTCGAGGCCACTTGGCCCGACTTTTCCTCCTAATTCTTCGAATGTTGGATTGTCAAATCGAGATAGCCCTTTTACTCCTCTTTTTTTTGGGGGGGGGGGGGGTATAGGCATTTTCCACCCTTTGGCTGAGATCCCCTTGGCTAGTCCCATCACTCGATATTCTTACATTGTTGGGCCAAGTTGCTGGCCCCTTTGACCCATTGGCTTTTGCAAAATTCCTTTTGCTCGGCCCAAGATCACCGCTGTTGATTGGGTTAGGAATGAACCATTCTGACTAATTGGGTGATTTGAACTTAAGCAGTTACTTTACCTTATTGCATTCTCTATTCTCAGAGGAGAGGCATCTGCCTCCATCATTTTATCATAAAGAGGAGTTTTCCCTTACTGTAACTTGACGTACACTATCATAGCGATGGGATGGACGAAGTTTGTCGTTGGATCTCTTCCGATAGGTCCTTAATCAATTCATTTTCAGAGAATTCCATTCTTCTATAATTTTTCGCATCTCTTCCATAATATTGGAATTCGATTGTTCTTTATTACTGGCTGCTTTACTAAAAGCCACTGCTTGGCTCTGTAAAATAGTCATTACGTGAAATACCATAGTAGTAGTAAGTACTAGAGTCGAAAAATTGACTTGGTCCACCAATTGGCTCATCACCATTCTTGTCGATTGCCTTAGCGTTACCGACCGCCATTGTCATGTTAGTATCAACATTGTCAACGGAATTTCTACCATTAGAACTTCCCGCACTGGTAATATTATAACAATTCAACAGTAGTGCTAGGAACAGTCCTCGCTTCTCCGTTAAACCTGCATTGCTGGCAACATTGTAATCGGTGTCATTGTTGGGTCTATTGATCCTAACATGATTTCTTGTCTAACGCATGCTTTCCCTTTTAGATTATAGGGTCCCCATCGCGCGTGCCAATGTTTGGCTGGATGGCAAACTGCAATTAATGTGAGTCCTTTTGGCCTCTGGTCTGAAGACTTCTCTAAACGGAAAACTATAATAAAGTAAAACTGAAGATATAAAAATAGAAACTTTGAACAAATGAATAACCAAAGTTATAGGCTGCTTGCCCAAGCAGATGGTAACTTGTACCAACAAGTCGATTGATGTAATGAAATAGGGGCCTTCCATCGATCGGAGGTGAAAACAAAACATTCAGAGAATGTCTAAAAAAGAAAGAAAAAGATAAAATACTTAAGTCAAGTCATTTCATTCAGTTTTGTTGATGATGATGCCTTTTCGACAATCCTCCTCCTTCCTTCATTTCACTTCGTGAAAATTATTCTTTTCAATCTACTTGCTTTGATTTTTTACAAAAAGGAAACCGTATGTTCATCCTTCATAGCCGCTACTATCGATTTTTCCTCTCTTATTGATAGTGTTCCAATTTTGGTTTAATATCTTTGACACGAGTTGTCCACGGGACCTCACGTTTTGTGAAAACCTGAGTCATCATAAATCATTTTTATCATTATCTGAACTGCAGTAAAACTACCATTATATCATCATTAATGACACATTACTCTTTAACTCTCTTTAATCCGCCTTACCCTTTCGTCTTTTCGTGTACAGGTGCCCGTTGATGATTGGCCGCGGCTGAACTAATTTTTTACAGGTCAACACATTGCTAGAAGGATGACACTTTTCACATGCAGGTCTTGTCTAAGTAGTCCTGAATTTCCTCTCGAAGTTTATTCCCCAAACCCCCCACCCCGAGATGATGAATGTGGCACAAGGTGAGTTTCTCAAGGGTCTACCAAAATCATGTGTTTGCAGACAGTGGAGAGTTTCGGGTTTGACAGATTCCGTCCACCCACTGCTTACGATCTAGTTGGCGACGGTGGAGGCGCAACAAATGCAGGAAGCCAGAGGTGTATCACGCTTTCCAGCATCCAACTTTTTATTTGCAGTCAGCACCTCCTAACATTTGTTGTGCTTCTCGGTACACTTGCAAAGATATAAGCAGCTAAAATGAAGGAAGTTTCCGTTATACAGATTGTTGGTACCTGAGCTGCAAATGCGACTAACAAGTATCTTGCACTCCCCCCACTTCATTGACACAGTCCTGTCAAAACAATTGTTGTACTGATCTTGATGCTATCATATAGTTGCTCTGATATCACAACAAGGTAGTCCTCGAGGGGACATCCGTAGAAGCGACCGACAATGGAGGTTGCATTCATCTGTGGTGAGTAATTTCTATGCTGACCATCCATGACTGATATCCCATTTTTCTCAAGTCGAATCACTCTAGAAAATCCCCCGAGAAAATTGATCGCCGAATCCGAAAAGGATGGGATGGGCCGTAATGCGTCCAAGAAGAATACTTTCCTAGTTTTTGTTTCTGTTTCTGTTTCTGTTTCTTTTCTACCAAAAATAGAAAGAAAGAGGAAAAAGAAAAAGACTAATAAAGTTCTTGACGCTGCACCATTCAGGAATTATCAATGCTATCAGGAAATTATGCTCTACACAGGAATGTCAAAAACTGTTTGCTGACCTTCGTGATCCAAAATATGTTGGCACCGTGTGAGGCAGCTGGATTTGGGTAGGATTATGGTTTTAGGGATGTTACCATAGCAGACTCCAGTAATGTTGTTTCAACTCTATCGGCCGAAGCATCTACACGCTACCGAAATTATTATCATCGTGGACACAGAGCAAGCTTGCGGAACATTCAGATCTTGCGTATTTTCACAGGTTAAAACATACGCCGACTTTTTGGTAGATTGCACTAATTGGACAGAAGAGGGATCTCTGTTTGTAATGCCTGTCATCCTTGATGGCGTAGCCAAATAACAACGGCAACGTTAAAACTAATTACTGAACAAAAACAGAAAGAGATGCTAAATCGGCGTATTTATTACTCAAATACTTCACCAATATTTGCCACTCTCTTCAAAGTGGCAGTGCTTGCCCAATTCACATTGCCAATAAGCACGTGAGAACTGCATCAGCGGGAAAAATAATTTAAATCATGTTCTCTTCTGTTGGGTATCCTTACCTGTGTTCTTACTTCCAATATCATTCATCTCACCCACGCTGGTTGAAGCAAAATCATGCTTACTATTATCTCCAGATTTTGAGGTCTCAGCTGACATTTTTTTATCTGGATTTCCTGGACCAGATTCCTCGTCGAAATGCTTGCTTTGCTCAACCTCTTCATCAGCTACCTCAGCTCGGTTTTGATCCGCTTCTTTGTCACCCCTAAGAGTAATGAACATATTTGTTACCAACAAAAAAAAGAAGAAAAGAAAATGGAAATTGTTCACATTAATCAGACAGCAATCAGTCCGATCACCCAGTATAGGCTGTCAATACTACTCTTTTCAGCACCACTGATTGCTCTCCAATGCAACTCAAGGGCTCGCATGTGTGGGGGTCTAAAAAGTATAATATACTACTAGTTATTTCATTCTCAGATTAATCATACACAGAAGTAGTTGTTAAAATTGTTGAATGCTTGTGCACTACCAGAGGTGAACTGGTCATGATCTTTCTAGACCAGCTTAGCAACAATTTTACAGGTACAGAACAAAAACTCACACCGGCAATTAGAAGATATAACTTCCTAAGCTCACACGCCTAAGCAAGATAAATGTGCTCAGCTGAGCTACTAAGCGCTTGCCACAATAACGTATCTTGAACTCAGCTTATTGAGCAGTAAAAACACTAGAAAGAGTTGAACTATTAGCTGGAGCTTGAGTTGCTCTCATGTCGGTTGTTCAAGACTACAACTATGAACACGATGAGGAAATAAGTTGACAAAGAAAATTTACCTGGAATAAACAACCAGCCCAACAGCAACAGCAGCAAAGGCTACGAAGTACATCCAATCCACCTGAAGAGGAACATCAGTTTCAGGTTAACATGGTCAGATTTTTACTAATGTCAACTTTATGCTTCCATCTGATTCCCCCATGAAATTTTTAGTTAACTTAATACGCTTACAAACCTTCTCATGGTAGGCAAAGATGCGAATTAAAACAGCCCACATGTCCGATGTCAACAAAGACAGGTTCAGCATTGTGGACCCACACATCTGCATGGGAAAGTAAAGCTTCAGAACAAGACAACTAGTTGAAGAATATTAATATAGTACTGTCCATAACAATGATGGGCAACCACATATGTCCACACCACAAAACAATCATTTATTAAAAACAAAGTCATGCGGCTAGAACGAATCGATCATTTCAGATTGATGGGAGTAAAGTGATGAAAATTTATGTGCTTTTCCATCATAAATTGTGGTTAGCTTTTACGCGCCCTTTGGCACCACCAAGATGTATGTATTTCCATCATGATTTTCCGATAAGATTTAACTCGGCAAAGTTGAAACTTGTCCTTTATCGTTTTCCAGACTCAATTTACATGGCTAAACGTCAAATCAAACACTCCTTCCGGTGTCCATTGGACCCACTTCTTGTTTAAATTTTCCTTTCTAGCACAACCAGTTATCCATCTGAAGATTCTTAATTCTAATGTCATACTCCTGTTCTTTAGTTCTTTTTAGCAACTTTCTGTCAAAATGAAATTAGTGCAGGCAAGTGAACTTTTTATGTTGGTTGAGATTCCACGTTAAATGCATTCCCTAGTTCAGTTTTTTATAGGTGTGAAGTCTTCTAACTCTTTGCTAACAAAAGCATTTCTAAATCTGTGGAACCACAAAAGTGGTCAGGATAAATGAGAGACATGACAGCGTAAGAGAACCTGTTAAAGAACCAAATTTAATGCAGGAACCTCAACCACATTAAGATATACAATTTGAAGTATTGAAAAAATAAACGGAAGAAGAAATATCTTCAGTAAATTGCGTGCATGTTGCATTGTCATTGCTCGGGTCAACATTACCTCAAAATGGAAATGAAATCCTCTTCGCCCATAAGTGAGGAACACCAGCATACAGTTCACAGTAACACATAGCATCATGCACAGAAATCTTTAATTACTACGTTACCTTCAGAAGGATGGGGACAGACGAGTAAAATAGAAACATGGCCGCTGCAAATCCAGTAAAAGGAAGCACCTAAGGTCAAAGAGTGTGAAGGCATTAATTCAACTCATCAAACTAATAGGTCATCTATATCAACAAATATTAACTGCATCTAAGCCAACAAGTAAAGAATACTGAACAAAAAGGTTTTT
Organism: Escallonia herrerae; assembly: GCA_033070095.1. Classification (NCBI taxonomy): domain Eukaryota; kingdom Viridiplantae; phylum Streptophyta; class Magnoliopsida; order Escalloniales; family Escalloniaceae; genus Escallonia; species Escallonia herrerae. Next base: position 20,852 of record JAVXUP010001154.1, on the reverse strand, counting down.
CCCTTTCTTCACTGTTTAGTTCTTCTCTTATTAGTTTCATCGCTTGGGTAGGCAAGTCAAGAGTCATATTGCATAAGAGGCTTGCTCGACTTTTAAGACCTCATGACATCACGACTTGATTTCATGTATTTATACGTACATGTGTTGTAGAATATATGCATGGTGTTTTCTGTGCGCGCGCGCATAATATGACATGTGTCTTCATATATATTAACGCGTGTAAGGCATTTGTGATGGGATTGAAATTGGGAGATGAAGGGAAAAAAGATTGTTGGCCAAAACCCAGGATGGCCAAAATCATGCTGGTCGCCAAGCTAAAGTTGCAGGTGAAAACCGGTATGCCGCTTTGATACATTGGCACACCAGTGAGGGCAAATCCACACCAAAAAACTGTCTTTCAAGCACATTTGCGCCTAAAGAAATCGGCACTCATTACTTCCCTTTGCCTTACACCTCCTACTTGGTTCATGATTCATCACTAGACACCAAAAACCGATTAAAAATTGTCACTGCCATTACTACCAACATAAACAGCAGCTTGCTGATAGAAATGGGAAATAGAAGGGAACCACTAGAACTTTGTTTGGGTTGATGTCTTTGGAGCTTTTGGGGCCAAATCTCATGAGCTGTGTTCTATTTATAGTTGGAGTCTGTTCAAACCTTCACCAATTCTAAAGAAATATTGAAGAATCATGTGTTCTTCTGCAAGACAAGTATATAGATACACGCACACACAAATACATAAGCATCTGGCATGTCCTAGATGGTAACGGAGTGAGACTAAATTTGTGAATTATGCACTAACTACTACCTGATAACTCACCATATGCACTTATGGAGATGAGGCATCATGTATCACATGCTTTTCATAGAAACAGGGTATTGTGAAGTCCACTAGGATATGAGAAATAAAAGGCATCATTGGTTCTTGAAGTGATTGCATAATAATGTTGAATTTTGTTGGAACAACTTTTATTTGGCATATGTAGTATTTTGACATATCTAGTGTACCGTATGTCAAACGAGCAAGACACTGTGAGCTACGAAGCAAGGCTGTTCAGGGTGTTCATTTTGTGTACCATGATTGTAAATTTGTGAACATTTGTTTATAGGTGTAAAGTATAGCAAGGAGGACAAGAACTTCAAGTGAGATAAACCGCTAGGTCTAATACTGTGTGTTAAGTTTGTAACATACGTGTGTTACATTCTGTAATGTAAACTGAGTAGTTTGACATATGTATTGTTGATCAAAATCGTGAAGTGAGGATGTGACATTACACATCACTCGGGCCCACTACGGCCCAGGTTAGGGTGTCACAGTACATGCATCATGCACTCAAGTTTATTTTCTTGAAGGGCAATGACATGGTTCAATCCAAGAGTAAGAACAACAATTTAGCTATTAAGGAACCAGTTCAGAATACCCAGGAGCTCGCCGAAGCTTGCAAAACTTGTGGGAAGAAACATAGAGGTGTGTGTTATTGGCAGAGTGGCGCGTGTTTTAACTGCCAGCAGCAGGGACATAGGATTCGTGATTGTCTCAATCACTTAGGCCCCAATTTATTCAGGGTAGGGGGATGCAGAACCGGCCGCCAGAAACTAATCAAGCAGCAACAACTAGGGCTCGAGCTTATGCCTTGATAGAAAAGGATGCCACTGCATCACCATGATGTAGTGACAGGTAAATCTTACATAGGTTTAGCTAGAGCTTGTGCTTTAATTGATGTTTCTTACACATTTTTGCATGTCTTTAGATATTTGCCCGTGAGCTTTGGTGGTCAGTTAGAGCACTTGGATAATGGAAAATCTGGGATTTAGTAGATGTGATTGTGTATCCCTTTTCGATGACTAAGGTGTATAAATTTTGAGGACGAAATTTTTATAAGGAGGAGAGAATGTAATACCCAAAATAATATATAATTAATTATTTTAATTCTTGGGCTACTTTTGAAGTTTTAATAATATTTTAGAATTCCTTTTGAATAAGTAACATATCTTTAGGGGCCTTTGGAGTAATTTACCAAGTTTAGAGAAATAAAAACACTGTTTAGTTTGTGTTTTATCGTTAAATTGAGTTTGATCTTTTAGAGAGAGGAGAAGAAAGAGAAAATTAGGGCTTGGAGATTTCAACCTTCTACTCACAATTGGTAAGTGATCGATCCTAAACCTTAATCAAAATATAATTGATTTGAAGATTTTAATCTTAGTGGTTGATTTTATTAATTAGGTTTGATACTTACATTCGGAAGGTGACGCAACTTTGAGAATCTTGTAGCGTGAATTGAGGTAAGGGTTTCATGTATAGATTCACCTCGTTATCGTTATTCTATCGATCAATTTTGTTGCTTTGATTCTAAATCACGATAGAATTTATCATTCGTCAAAATTATAATTTATTCGTTTGACGGATTGTTTTTGTATCGTGTTAGCACATCAATTCTAAAACTTTCAGCCTTGGTTATCGTGATGTCGATCGTTTCGCACAAGCGCCCACTACTTTTGCATCCATCCTGGCCGTAACAGTGCAATTGTTCCTCTTTCTTTTTATTGTGCGCTGCAGCAGTGCACTTGTTCCTCTTTCTTTTTATTGTGCGCTGCAGCAGTGCACTTGTTCCTCCTTTTCATCGTACACAGCTACAGTTGCTTAGTATCATTACATTTACCATAAATAATTGTAAATCATTACCCATGAATAGTTTAAAGTGATTTAATGGGTTTTGTGGAGAATGGCCGTCCAAATTGAAAAGTGGCCTTGCCATGTGTCAACCTGGAAGTGGTTCACGTATTGTCTTAACTTTTTGCCCATGTTTCATTATTTGAAAATTTTGGAAGCGTACGAACTCGGATCCAGTCGATTTCCTTCCGTTAAACTCGTCTCTTCGTCCTCTTCGATTCGAGTCTAATATCGAATAGTTTCTGAAATTGTTAAATCATCCTAATTGAAATGCAAGTTTTGATGGTTTGCGGTCCTTATGCGTTTGAGATATTTTGAAGTCTATTGGACCCATTTGAATTGAACTAATGTTAGAACCTTCACGTGTTTAGGTTAACGTGATGCCATGACATGATATGGCTATTGCTACCGGTATGCAACTTTGAACTTAGAACTTAGAACCTCCGCGTGCTTAGGTTAACGTGCTTTACAGTCACGTGTTACGTGATTGTATTGTTTTGATTATTAGTTCAATTATTTGATTATGACCTTTTGACTTTAATTCGACCTTTGATGGGTTAATATCCTGTAATGAGATTTGTCGTGCCAAGATTAACTATCGTCTTTGCACCTTGTTTTCATATGTTTCGTTTTGACTCAGCTACATATTATTGGATACCTGCGTTGTACTCTGTGGGTGTGTGCGTGTGATCTTTACTGGGCTTTGTGCTCATCCCCCTTTCTCCTCCCATTTCAGGTAATTAAGCTGAGACATCAGTAGAGGAGTTATCTATAAGCATGAGTCAGAGTTGTTCTTTAATTGTAGACTCTTTTTAGTGACTTGAAAATGAGAACTTGTAATAGTTTGATTAAGTAGCTTTTGGTAACCCCAATGTTTGGGAAGTGACTATTGTTATTAGATTTCCGCTGCATTTATTAGACTTTGAGGATAAATACAAATGCTTTTGATTTGGGATACATTTAGAGCTTTGATTATCATTTTGAGGTTATGTTCTTGGTAAATTTTTGGGTATTATATTTCTGGTAAGCAGGAATATTTGAAAATAGTATGTGTAGGTCCGCCTCTGGGTCGGGGCGTGACAATCATTGGTTCTTGAAGTGATTGCATAATAATGTTGAATTTTGTTGGAACAACTTTTATTTGGCATATGTAGTATTTTGACATATCTAGTGTACCGTATGTCAAACGAGCAAGACACTGTGAGCTACGAAGCAAGGCTGTTCAGGGTGTTCATTTTGTGTACCATGATTGTAAATTTGTGAACATTTGTTTATAGGTGTAAAGTATAGCAAGGAGGACAAGAACTTCAAGTGAGATAAACCGCTAGGTCTAATACTGTGTGTTAAGTTTGTAACATACGTGTGTTACATTCTGTAATGTAAACTGAGTAGTTTGACATATGTATTGTTGATCAAAATCGTGAAGTGAGGATGTGACATGACACATCACTCGGGCCAACTACGGCCCAGGTTAGGGTGTCACAGTACATGCATCATGCACTCAAGTTCATTTTCTTGAAGTTTCTTCTTGTTCTTTTAAGACTTTATCATTTTGTTGGCCAAAAAAACGAAGTGTTTCATTTTCATTTTGGTTCACTAGAGTCACTTTTCTTATTTTTCTATCAAAATCACATACCTGGAACTTATAACCAAAAATAGGTGATAAAAGAAAGTCATTTCATGTAAATAATCTTTCATCTCTTGTAAAATGAAAGGAAAATTATTTGTATTACTACAAGCTAAACTAACCACCCCACATATAGAAATACATATGCTATCAATAATACTGTTTATCAGTTCGATAGGTACATACATAGGTCAATATTACCCCTCATACAAATATCTTACTTGACAAGTAACAAGGCATTAGAAAGCACAGTAAATTTAGAATTAAGAGCAAAAGTATTCCTCCTAGTATACAAATAGCAATAATGTTCTTCATACTTTGACAAACATTGTATTTTTATGCAATTGAGGAGGTGTTGCTTTTATCCCCAAAACAAGGAAGGGCATTATTGCCATATTGCCGCAACTTATCCATGTGCTACCCACATGCACACCTTATTGAGTCAACCCATATCAATCCCATACCTTGAACTGAGTCAACTCAGTTCTAACTTCCCAGTGTCTCTTCTCCTTAATCCTTATTACTTATCCAGAATAAATCAAATTTGTTTATTTTTTTTGTTTGTTGCAGCATTTATCTTTTTAAATCCATTCATAAAAGCTGATTTCAAGATGGATTTCAGCAATTAAAAAGGTTCTGTATCTACAAAATTGAAAAAGGAATTTTGGAATTGAAAGGGTTTGCGTGTAGATGTGTATACATACTATAGATGCCCCTGTGGTCAACGAGATCCAAATAAGGTAGACTCGAGGAATAGTTGGACAATCAGAACGGCTCTTGTGCATATATTCAGAGGCGTGTCCCGTCTTGACCGGTTTTTCCAGTGGGGTTACAGATTGGTGTAGCGGAGGTGCACAGACTCTAAAGGGTCGCCATGCCCATTAACTCTAGGTTTGTCCTCCAAGCTTGACAGAGAAGCCATCGATATCAAATATTAGATTCGCCGTTGACTGTATTTTGGCCGATGAACTGTAAAGGGTTTGGAGAAGACGATGCATTGCAAACTTTGTGGTAAAGGACTTTGTAAATTTTTTTTCTAGAGCTTGCTATAGTATAAGGATAATAAACACTACTTATTCAGGATGAGGGAGAATTCTGCAACCCTGCCATATTATGAGGGATGTTTTGCAATTAACCCTTTGCTGTACAAGAAGCTGCAAGAAACTTGCATAGACTGGAACAGAAATCGAGTGCAACAACGACTTCTGATATGTAAATTCAATCGAAATTCACCCCCCCCCCCCCCCCCAACACCACCAAATTATGAAATGAAGCTTCAAATAAGAACATGAATGCAAAACTGCAATTGAATATTTGATTAGATCATGCTCGTCTCAAACCTCAAATTATAGCAATGGTATTCACGCTACCTCACGTTTTTGAAAACTTATTTAAAAAAAATTAATGTTTCTACAGATGTATAGGTAACAAAACAGTTGCGGAAAGTACATGTATCCAGTGTATGAGTAAGGAGATGGACAAGAGACTCACCGCCCCAGCTGACCAGTGGATGGATTTGAGCTCATCGCGCTCAAGTATGCCTCTACAGAAATTTTTAAGGAATACAATAACAACAAAACAAGGAAAACTTAACCATAAAACTAGCAAGTTTTTATGTATTACAACACAAAAGGATCTATCTAAAAAGTAACAGAACGCTACAGTGCAAACCCAGGGAAAAAGAAACTGATTACTGTTTAGACTATCATTAAGATATATCATAAAGAATAAACAGAACCCTTATCAATGCATGTGTAGTATAGTCAACAATTCTAGAACACTGCAAGTAAGGATACATTTGGCAAGCACTGATAATAGCACCAAAAAGGCCCAACATTGCCATGAGTTCAACTCTATCAGCACTTTTTACCAAAAACTCCTGCATCGCACAGAAACAAAGATCAAATTTAGCGCACCTCAATACTTAAATCATTTACCAATATATTTCTTGTCTATTACATTGTGTGGTTAATACAACCGAAATTCGAGCACTAGTCTTGCAAAAGATAATGATTCAGATAGAAGCAACTCCAACACAAGCAGGCAGGAGGATATAAAAAAATTATTTACAAACATGCTCCAAACACAAACCAAGACGAATGAGAAAGTCAGAAAAAGAGAGAAGATGGAGGCAGTTGAAGGGCAGAGAGCTACAAAGGATGGAGCAGAAGAAGAAGGTGAGTAGAAGGAAAGATTTAGGAGAGTACTAGATATTCGCTTTCTAAATGCCAAGATCTACAGTTCAGTGAATAAAACAGAAAGGCGCAATTAGTCTCACCTCACTGACATTACTGATAGCATAAAGCATAGACCCAACAATCACCAATATGTCCCCTTTTAAAGGGTTGGTCCCGCCTACAAAAAAAAACATAAAAGGTTAGCATATATAATTTTTACATAATCATAAAGTCAGTGCATTTGAGAGATACGGGAAATGGTCTGGTATATATATATATATATATATATATATATATATATATATATATATATATATATATATATATATATATATATATATATATATATATATATACCAGACCTATATATATATATATATATATATATATATATGTATGTATGTATATATATATGTATGTATATATATATACATACATACATATATATATATATATGTATGTATATATGTATATATATATATATGAGTCGTGATCTATTGCTGGCGCGGGCAACTAAGTGGACGGCCAGATCGCACGCGTGGACGGCCAAATTTTCGTCTGGTCGGCCCATCAGGCCCGATGGACGGCCAGATTGCGCGGGCAACTGCCTGCGCGAGCAATTGATCACGATCCTATATATATAATACACGCACACACATACAGTCTATTAATGTACATATGGGGGAGAGAGAGAGGGAGAGAGAGAGAGAGAGAGTACATACAGAATATTATAAACATATGTATGACGGGGAAATGAGGCCGAGGTAGAAAACGATTAATTTAGCTGGAACTCAACTAGTTTAAGAAAAGGGCTTTGATTACGATGATGGTGATAGTGATGCACACACGTGACAATTTTTGTGTGTAAAGCTACTCTTGTTTAGTTTAAATGGCTCAACCTTTTACAGACTAGATAATTTAGGCCCTGTTGCTATACCATGAAAAAATGATATTTTTACTACTTGCTAAGGCTAAATCGTATCAAACGATAAACATTTCCTGCAATGATACATGTCCTTGACAAGACCTTAGAGAGCTCTCGCATACGAATTCCCAGGCACATTGGGATTATAAATGTCTTTGCTTTTGATGCGAAGATTGTTAGCCACCAACCTTAATATGTTAATGTTGAGTCTCCTCACGAATGGACACTGTAAAAGGAGATGGCATATGGTTCACAACCATAATGTTACTTAAAAATCCAAAATTCGTTCGTAAGAACTACAGCCACATGCAACATCAGCATGGCTAAGGAAAAAGGTATGTGATGTAAAAGCAACAAAGAACTTCAATGATGCTCAACATGAGAAGCTATTATGCCGTGCACTGTGTTCATAACCAGTTTAAGAACACCGGGATAAAGTGCAAAAAGTTCTATGATCAGATAGACGAATCATATGTCAACAACCATAAGAAAAATCTGACAAAAAGGTGAGTGAGATGCAATGCTGTTCACCCGAAAAGCCAGCATGTCGGAAACATGACAAAGTTACCAAAACAAATAGTCTCATAAGAGAAAATCAATAAAATAACACGATACTCACTTGAACGATCCGCTGCATGTACATCTGAAAACACAACCATCACAAGACCAGCAACACAGATACCAACACCAACAATTTTTATGAATCTGTATTTTGTCTTCAAAAATAACCACGTAAGAAGTATAACGCACGGGATTGACCAACAATCCAGCAGCATAACACTTGTTAAGGACGTATACTGATAAGCCTTCACCACTGCACATTAAACAGCATAAAATAAACAACCGTGACACTTATTGGACCTCCAAGTTATAGTACATTATCCAGAGTTGATATATTAGCTTTGTTTAAAAGAGTTATTAAAACTGTGTTACGTTTCTGATGCATAGCTGTAACTTTGCAGTGCTATCATATAGACAGTAGGTTTTTCTCCAACTGACATAGATCTTCATTAAATCTTTGAAAAAGAAGTCGAGGAAGTTATGCATGAAGCTTACTTCAATTCCTCTAACCAAATCACTGAACGATAATATACTTTCAAAAGCACGGTAACCTCACCATGGGCATACAGACTTACCAAGAAAATTGGCCTCTACATCTACCAATCCAAGAAGTATGTAGTAATACCACTTTGCCTGAGAAAATTTGAGACAGGAAATAAGCACCCAAATATCCGAAGAAGTAAGAAATCGAGAAGTAACTTTACTTGACACTGGAACAGAGCACCAATATGGCATAATTTCGCAAGTTAAGAATTATAACTACCAAAAATTGACCTTGACAGTCTTATATTATAGTATCCCCGAGTACGCAAGAGAATCTGGTTCAAGAGTGAAATTAGAGTAGGGCAAATAATCAAGAAGACAGAAGTCGAGAACTAACTTGCCATTTATTTGACAAAAACGGATCGCCAATATGGGATTTCTGCACAAGGTCAGAATTTTAACTGCCAAAACCAAATTATGCAGCACGCGCGCGCACGCATACACACACACATATATGGGTGTATGAGCATGCAAAAATCTTTTACTGTCTAAACAAACACACACACACATATATATGTGTGTGTGTATGAGCATGAAAAAATCTTTTTTCTGTCTAACATTCTAAGAATGTCTGAATGCAACACCCTCATAACTACTGCATTGAATTTATATTTTGGGCTCAGCATCACGCCCCAAATTGTACAGCTCTCGGCTCACTTAACAACCAAGAATCCCAGCTAGCCAGCTACAGCTCATTTGAAATCCACGTCGAAGTAAGCATATGCAGGCCATCTGGCATCCACCTTCTAATAACCTTACCATCTGACTATATCTACCATCAAACCACCCTTTTTGGCACATTGAACAACCAGTAACTTCCCACTGAACATTTCAAGGTCGAATTATTTCTGAACTACCCTGTCAGGCTGTTAAACTATCAAAAATGCTTGGAATTCTTTCTTTTGCTAGAAATGACAATACATATTCGTGGTTATAGTCGTAATGACAATGCAAAATACTTAGAATTCAGCAGCTGCTTGCTCGGCAGACTCTTCAAGCATAGAAATGTAAGGAATTAAAATAACATTTGAGCAATCAGAGTGCTATATATACATGCGATAATCAAGTGGATGATAACTAACCTTAAGCGCTTTCTTCCTGTATATCAAAACGCTTCCGTATACTAATGCCAGGAGAACATAATTTAGAAGAGACTGCGATGTTGGTGCATTAATTCCTACAAAAAAAAAAAAAAAGAAATATGTACATAGCAATCTGATCAGAACATAGAGTCACAGATTAGAGCTATCCTAGAAAAGTCCAGAGGGCATAACATATCGTAGTATTCTAGTTTCTGCTAACTTTATACTTTGCCTAAAGGAGCATAAGAAAGTAAATAAATAGAACAACATTAAATCAATTGGGAAAAAATAGCACTGAAGCAAACATGTAAAGGGTGATTAGATTAGGGCAGCGCTCTTGTTGCAACCTTTTTTTGGTTGCTGAGCTGTATTAAAAGCAAAATATCGATTTCAAGCAGCAAAACCCATATAAACCTCACCTAAATGTTTCTTAAGTATTAACATTAAACATACTAGTCGTAATCCCAATATAAGGTAGGCTAAATACATTCCCGTAGTTCGTTTGCCTTGTTTTCTTTACAAACATCTGTGATCCGAAAAAGGAAATAATCTTCAAATAGAGTGGAACGGAAAAGAGAAACAGACCTCTCCTGGCCAGTTCAGATGACGAGAACCCAGTGGAAGTGATTAAGAGGGAGAGAAACTGCCCCAAAACAAGACCCACCAATGTCTTCTTCTTCCATAACTCCTTACGGCTGACCATTCTTACTACGCTTAAGAATTCGGACAACCCAATTCAGGGGAGAGAAAAGGAAAATAATCAAAGACCCATGTGTCTTACATAGAGAAGTATAACACTTAAATTGGATGTAGCTATTGCGTGTAAAAGGAGATTGGCGAATGGAATATAACTATGAGAGGATGAATACATTCGATACGGACGGACAGGGGGCATTGAAAGATAAAGAGTGGGAGTGTTCCAGTGTATATTTGGAATTCAATGGTGCAAAGATCTTTTGCGGTGAACCAACGGCTGTGGGTACTTCCCAAATTCTTTTATGACTCTCTGTTTGTACGTCTCCATACACTCTCTCTCTCTCTCTCAACCCATTGAATTTGGAGACACACAAACAGACGCACCATTCTTGTTGGTTCTGCCATCTTCTTTAGGCACTCGGGTGTCAACAAATGCTAACTGAGGCTCCGCGTCCAGAACAGAATAATCTGTGTCTAGATCGTGGTCATTGCACGTGCCATCTTGTTTATATATATATATATATATATATATATAGGGAGCTGATCCATTGATAGCGCTAGCAAATGGAGTTAAGTTGCTAGCGCGATCTGACCGTCCATCCTGAAAGATGGACGGTCCAGATCGCGCCTTTTTCCAAAACTGATCCCCGTCCGCCATACTGTCTCGCGGACGGGAGTTTTACCTTTTTGCCCTCCTCCCATGTCCGCGAGACTGTCTCGCGGACGCCTTTCTGTTCCTGACATGTGTCAGGAAAAAGGCGTCCGCCATACTGTATGGCGGACGATCTCTAGGCTGACACATGTCAGGGCCTGTCCCCTCGGTCGCCTATAAAGTCTCGGGCGTGAGCCCCGAGAACTGTCCCCTGGTATCCTAGAATCTATCCCTACTCGGCTCTTTCAGCAAAATTTATGCGGGGCTTTCAGATTCACTTGCTTCCATTTTCAGCACCCTTCAAGCTTTTCTTGGAGTAACACACTTTTGGTTCAAGCATCACTCAAGCAAGGTAAAGTTTGTGATCTTGCTACCGTTTATCTTAGTAATTTTAATTTGTTATGTTCAGTAAATATATAATTAGCAAAATAGGAGACACTTTTGAGATTATGTATATGGTATCCTAAATCGGTCTAATCGTCAAGATAATTTTGAGATAATAAGCGTATTCTATTTCTACATAGGTCTTTTTCACAATGTCTGATTTCGTATCGAGCTCCAGCACCCCCGTAGATGCTAGTGATCCGTATCTAGGACGAACCTTTCAAACGTTGGAAGAAGCTGGAGAATGTTTTCGAGCTTATTCATTGAGGGTTGGTTTTGGCATTAGAATAAAAACTACAAGAACAAGCAGCGTATCGAAAAGGATATGCTCTCGCTTATACGAGTGTCATAGGGGCAGAAACCCAGTGCAAAATGAGACACGCGTAGGCAACGATGACAGTGATGATGACGAAATAGGGTATGCGCGGAGAAGACGGGATTGCTTTGCGCGCACGAATTGCCAGGTCAAGATGTTCGTAAGCTATAAAGCCAAACAAGATCATTGGCTTATTACCAGCCTGGAACTGGCACACAATCACCCGTTAGTAACCCCTTCTAAGGTGAGTCAGATGCATCAACACAAGAAGATGGGTAAGGTCGCGAGGAGCCTAATTCACACAATGAGCGATGCGCGGCTAGGACCTACCGACATGATTAATGTTCTTGCTGAACAGGCTGGGGGAATTCAAAATTTAAACTTTAACACGACAGACGTTCGTAACGCGGTCCGAACCCATAGACGAGCCGCGTATGACCTCAATGATGCGCAAGCGACAATGAGCCTATTGAAACGGATGCAGATGGAGGACCCGCAGTTTACCTTCGACTATAAACTTGACGACGAGCATCGAGTTAGCACAATTTTTTGGGTCGACGGTCGTTCGAGGCTAGCTTATAAGCATTTTGGGGATGTCGTGACTTTCGACACCACATACCGTACCAACAAGTACTCGATGCCGTTCGCTCCTTTCACGGGCGTCAATCATCATTATCACTCCATCCTGTTCGGGTTCGCCTTGTTAAGGGACGAGAGCGAGAGTTCTTTTGAATGGTTGTTTAGGGTGTGGCTGGAAGCAATGAACTTCAAAGCACCGACTGTTATCATCACCGATCAAGATTTGGCAATGAAGAAGGCTATTGCTACCGTCTTCCCAGATACTCGACACAACTTGTGCACTTGGCACATAAGCAACAAATACCCTGAACGTCTGCATCACATGTACGCAAAGTATCCAGACTTTAAACAGGATTTTGACAAATGCGTCCTCAAGTCATTAACGATTGAGGAATTCGAGGAGAGGTGGGAAAAGCTTGTTCGGGATTACTCATTGCAAGACAACGAGTGGCTCCAGCACTTGTACGGGCTCAAAGAGCAATGGATTGGTGTTTACACGAGAAGTCATTTTTCTGCGGGCATGAAAACGACGGGCAGGAGTGAATCTATGAATGCCACGTTCGATAATTATGTGGGTACAGCTACCAATTTGAAGAGTTTCGTCACATCAGCACAAAAAGCGGTTGCGTCGTTGTTCGTGAAAGAAAGGGCTGCAGACTTTGCAACCACGTACAAGCAAAGGAGAAGGTTGCTTGAGACCCCGCTGGAGCTGAACGGTGCCAAAGTCTATACGAAGGAGATCTTCCTGCTATACCAAGTAGAGCTGCAAAAATCGGGCCGATACAGTATATATAAGGTGGCAGAAAAGTCGTCGCGTGAGTACAAGGTTTATTCGCTCGTGAATGACCTCGTCCCTGAGAAGCTGCGCAGAATTTATACGGTGACCCACGACACATTGACGGACTCGGTGACATGTGTTTGTAAGAAGTTTGAGTTCCATGGCATCCTGTGTAGACACATTCTGCGGTTTTTCACACAGAAGAATATCAGGACAATCCCCGATAAATACGTCCTGCCACGTTGGACGAAAGGTGCAAACAGGTTGCACGGTACCATTTCCTTTCCGGAGCACCCGTATACTGACTTTGAAGAATCAGAGACGTTGCGGTATAATCATCTGGTGACGATGTTCACCCGTTTGTCCGTAAAGGGTGCTGCTACAATGGTCGGATATAAACATCTCCTCGAGGTAGCTCAGCAGCAAGAGCCCATCGTCGACCAATTGGAAGCAGCTTCAGTCAGCAATGCGGTTGACACCGAGCCTACGACGGGATCAGAAGATGACGAGCCGGGGGAGGGAGCCGACAATGATATCCGGCCTTCGGATCCAATTATATCGCAAACGAAAGGCCGCAAGAGATCTACGCGGATGAAAAGCTCTATTGAGACGGCAAGTCAACCAAAAAAGCTAAGAAGGTGTGCATTGTGCAACAAAATGACAGACCACGACAAGCGGAACCATTACAAGGCACTGGGGATAAGTCCAGTGCCTTTGCAAGACGGGGAAGAAGATGATGCCGAGGATGAGGACGAACAAGCTGCAGTGGAACTTTAGTGTACTGAATATTTTGTAATAATCTTTTATGAGCCATCAAAAGTGTCGGACATTTTGTAATAATATTTTAGTAATGACTCGTTTGTAATAACCTTTACAATCATTTTTTTATACGTGATTTCTTACACTGTCCGCTACACTGCGCAGCACAACATTAGAAACCTAAGGTATTAAAGAATACCCCCCCTACAACACTTAGTTTTTTTTGGTTTTGGTTCACTTCTCTGCGTCCGCTATACTATGTAGCGGACGGCCCCGCAGAATACCCCCCTACAACACTTAGTTTTTTTTTGGTTTTGGTTCACTTCTCTGCGTCCGCTATACTATGTAGCGGACAGCCCCGCAGAATACCCCCCCTACAACACTTAGGTTTTTTTTGTTTTTGTTCACTTCTCTGCGTCCGCTATACTATGTAGCGGACGGCCCCGCAGAATACCCCCCCTACAACACTTAGTTTTTTTTTGGTTTTGGTTCACTTCTCTGCGTCCGCTATACTATGTAGCGGACAGCCCCGCAGAATACCCCCCCTACAACACTTAGGTTTTTTTTGTTTTTGTTTACTTCTCTGCGTCCGCTATACTATGTAGCGGACGGCCCCGCAGAATACCCCCCTACAACACTTAGTTTTTTTTTGGTTTTGGTTCACTTCTCTGCGTCCGCTATACTATGTAGCGGACATCCCCGCAGAATACCCCCCTACAACACTTAGTTTTTTTTGGTTTTGGTTCACTTCTCTGCGTCCGCTATACTATGTAGCGGACAGCCCCGCAGAATACCCCCCTACAACACTTAGTTTTTTTTGTTTTTGGTTCACTTCTCTGCGTCCGCTATACTATGTAGCGGACGGCCCCGCAGAATACCCCCCTACAACACTTAGTTTTTTTTTGGTTTTGGTTCACTTCTCTGCGTCCGCTATACTATGTAGCGGACATCCCCGCAGAATACCCCCCCTACAACACTTGGTTTTTTTGGTTTTGGTTCACTTCTCTGCGTCCGCTATACTATGTAGCGGACAGCCCCGCAGAATACCCCCCCTACAACACTTAGTTTTTTTTTGGTTTTGGTTCACTTCTCTGCGTCCGCTATACTATGTAGCGGACGGCCCCGCAGAATACCCCCCCTACAACACTTAGTTTTTTTTGGTTTTGGTTCACTTCTCTGCGTCCGCTATACTATGTAGCGGACGGCCCCCCTACGACACTTAGTTTTTTTTGGTTTTGGTTCACTTCTCTGCGTCCGCTATACTATGTTGCGGACGGCCCCCCCTACAACACTTAGTTTTGTTTTTTTTTGGTTTTGGATCGCTTCTCTGCGTCCGCTATACTATGTAGCGGACGGCCCCCCTACGACACTTAGTTTTTTTTTTGGTTTTGGATCGCTTCTCTGCGTCCGCTATACTATGTAGCGGACGGCCCCGCAGACCCCAACACTTAGTTTTTTTTTTTTGGTTTTGGTTCACTTCTCTGCGTCCGCTATACTATGTAGCGGACGGCCCCGCAGATACACATATTATCGATCACTTTGTTATTTTTTGAACACTTGCCCTGCAGATAGACAGATATCCAACACTTGGTTTCCCACCGTTAAATCACATTGGTCAATAAAATCAATCGCATTCAATAAATTTTTTGGGTTAAAAAAGTGTTGTAACGTTACAATGTGAATTGGGGAACATCATCTCTCGCAGGAATTATGTTCCTTACACGGATTTACAATAAACCTAATAGCTCTAGGCCGGCCATTTATAATTTGCCAAGCAATCCTATACCTAAAGTCTTGTATGCATTCTTCGCTCCAGACAGTCTTCTTGAGGCTCTCAGACCGGCAAATGTAATCCATGTACATGCAGAGGAAGACGCCGCAGTCCGAGGAATTATGTTGCTTGGGCCTACTCCTCTTTAATCGGAAAATGAGGACCGGCCTGCGCGATACCTTCTCCCGACGCCTACCATTGACCAGGGCAGCAAAAAGATTCTGCGAGAACCATAATAAGCATTAAACATAGCTAGCAAAATAAGATTAATCAGTTTTATAATATGCAAGTTACAACAAGAAGGAAACAGGATCTTACCATGGCATCCAACTGGCCTATGCCTCGGTACATATCAATCACAGGCATCACGTCGGTATCGTCGTAGAGACTGTCGACGACTGAAACCGTGCTCTGTAATGGTTCGTAGCAAACCAAGTACCAGTGCGCATTCCCTAAAAAGGGGATTAGAAACACGTCGGCAACACTTGCGCTCACTGGACTATCCCTAGCAAGATATGCTTGTAGGTTAGGGGACGGTTTCCACTGGGCCATGCCTCTCCCCTTCCTTGCATTGCCCCAGTCGTGCCACTCTTGTACTAGGAGCTGATGGAAAAAAGCATCCAAGATAAACACGCGCAGACCGATGTCTGGATGCTCCCGACACCTTCGCCTCAGAATTTGCACGTAGTGCGAGATGACACCGCTGTCTAACCAAGATCCTGGCGCCAGCGAGGCGATCTCTGTCCAAGAGGCATTGTAATCCAAGCCCTCGGGGTGATCCACGTCATACGACGCTCCGTCTTGGGGGGCCCCGCTAAAATAACGGGCTCGGATTATATCGCATTTATGCGGCTTTAGGGGCCTGGCTGGATGCCCTTTCGGATATTGCCCTCGGGGGTCGATCGGGGGATATTGGCCTCCAATTCCTTCTTCGGCCGGCTGATATTCCCCTTCGGGGCCGCCAACTGGTCCCGCCCACGGGACAATGGGCAGTGCCTCGGAGAAACCGTAGTTTCCGAAAGGAAAGTCTTGCGTGACTTGAGAGAGGGGTTCCGGGAACAAATTGAAGGAGGGGCCGCTGTAATCGCCCCACGACGCTTGAGCCTGTCCCATCCCCGCTTCAGAGGTACCAACAACTCCCTGACTCACCCCTGAAGCCTGTCCAGAGGGATCACCGTATCCCTGGCTGACGCCCGTATAACCCATTCCCGGGCTTACTCCCGAAGACTGGCCCGATGCTTGGCGCAAAAAATTCCCGCAGCCTAAAGCCAATGTCGCAGCCTGTTGGCAAAGATCCTCGCCCATTGCGCTCACCAGATCCCTCCGCTCACTCAACTTCTGGAAGAATGCAAGCGAGGCATTAACCTACATCCAAAGAGATAAAAAATTAAGTAACTTCAATCAGACATTTATATTCAACTAATTTGGTTCAAGTCAGACTTGTTGGGCAACTTACGAGATTGTATGCCATACGCTCATCGATCTGACCCCTAGGCGCATACCTCTCCCCACGTTCAAAGTTTACAGGGGCTACTCTCCTCCGCGTGATGCGGTAGTACCACTCATCGTACTGATCGATGCTGATAACGGGGTCTGGCTCCGAGACGATGGCCGCCAGTGTGTCCTGCCAAGAAGTCCAAAGCTCTATTTCGGCCGCGCACAATTCGTACGCATTGGCGGTGCCAAACACTCCGACATCCGGTGGGTTCCTGTTAACCCTCATATCCGGGGCATCGACTGGCAAACCCTGCTCCAACTCAAAATGGCGCATTGCTCGGTCGGGCAGCTGCCACTCTGCGAGCTCGAAATGGATCAGGGGTGTGCGCTGCAACCCGGAGAGCGTGAAGACGAACGACTCTCCCACCCGTCGCGCCAAACGTATGTACGGTGCCCAACGCATTTGGCCCGGAGATAGACGGTCGAACTCCCCTCGATAGTACGTAATGTTGTGATGGGGATCGACTCTCCTCTTGTAGTGGCTAGCCCTCCGGCTGTACTCCCAAGCACACAACCGAGGCCAGACTTTGTCGGTTCCATCCCTACGCGTTGGTGCACCGGGAGCAAGGTGTTCGTAAGACCACACCTGAGAACATCAAAAAATTATATTTATATCGTCGATTCAACAAAAATAAAACACAATAACGAAGACATGATTTATATGATATACCTGCAATAGCGAGAGACATGCACATATGGCTTTGGAGTTGGGCCTCGTTGCCTTGTGCAATGCTCGGTACAGATACGAAAGAACCGCTGCACCCCAGGCATAATCCCCAACCTCCGACAGGTTACCCAACAACGGTAAATATTTCACGCTGACCGTGTTCTTCGACGTCGTTGGGAATAAAATTGCTCCCATCACCCACAAGAGGAAGGCCTTTGTGTACACCACAAGCTCACGGCCCGTATAGTTTTCCGGCAAAACCCCGTAGGTATCTACCAACCACTTCAACTTTATACCACCAGTGCTAAATTGATCCTGGGGTATCGAAGTGAAGAAGTCTCGCGCTGTTCTCTTATTCGTTGCGTCTGACGGAGGAGCAATTACCGGCCGCCCCGTCACCGGCAACCCCAAGATGAACCCTACATCTTCTAGGGTAATCGTCATCTCTCCGATCGGGAAGTGAAACGTATTCGTTTCACTTCTCCACCTCTCAACAAGGGCACCTATCAAGGCCCGGTCAAGCTGTTGAAAGATCTGCCCATGCGTGAAAATCCCAAACCCAATTCCACGCAGTATGCTTTTCTGGGAATTGTTCAAGGTCCATCTCGTGAACTCGCGAGATACTTCTACGGTGGTGAGAAGTTCTCTTTCCTACGAATTATTAATAAATACAATTTGAGCAAAATTTTTGGTAAAACAACGTTCGTAATAATAAGAAAGTTGATAAATAATGTATCTTACTCCACCATCCCATATGAGCGTACTGATATGGTTGGCTTGGTCGTATAACACGGATGGATCTTCTGGTCCAGGGATAAATTCCATTTTTTGCAACTGAAACTATGGAATTGGATTTTACAAACGCTAGCACATGAATAAATACATACATATATAAATCCTCATCACCGCTAGCACATGCTCAATGCATAATCAAAACCACGCATAAAACGCAATATTGATCACAACTATAGATTAGAAACATGTAAAGGATTGATTTTGTGAACTTACGTGATCTATTAGGGGGGGATTAAAGCTGCTCTTATGAAGAAATTGCGCAGATCTGCTTGCCAACGCCGCTGGGAATATTTGTGAGTAGGAAGAACACGGGGAGAAGAAGAGTGTAGAAGTTATAGGGGGACTTTCTTTTGGGTTTGAATATATATATTTGCTGTCCGCTGGACAATATACATTTGCCGTCCGCTATATAGTCTCGCGGGTCTGTTCCTTGTCCGCTATATAGTATCGCGGACGCTAGACTTTTGGTAGTTTTCTCTACGTCCGCTATACTATGTAGCGGACGACACATCTTCTCTACGTCCGCTACATAGTATAGCGGACGGCCCCGCAGAATGTTTTTGGTTGTGTTCTCTACGTCCGCTACTTAGAATACCACTACTTAGTTTTTTCTTCTACACTTTGTTCCACCTCTCCAAAACTTCGTTTTTTCTACACTTTTTTCAGTTTTTAAAACTGAAAAAAGAGGGAAAAAAAATTTGTCAAACGGGGCCTTAGTTTTTTCTTCTACACTTAGTTTTTTCTTCTACACTTACTTCCACCTCTCCAACACTTAGTTTTTTCTACACTTAGTCCAAACTGTCCGCTATATAGTATCGCGGATATACTTACCGCAGAAAATGGTTGGCACGGACCAGACATTTTTTTCAGTTTTTAAAACTGAAAAAAAGAGGGAAAAATTTTTTGTCAAACGGGGCCTTAGTTCCCGACCTTCCCGAACCCGGCCTAAGCGGAGGGCCCCTTATATCCGCTATATATATAGAACTATACAATGTGGCGTAATGTAATAAATTGGAATAAATTGGCGCCCGTGATGCAGTTTTAATAAATTGAAATAAATTGGCCCGAAGACTTGTTTTAGCGACATAGTACGTTAATGCTATTTTAATAAACTGACGCCCAAAGACTTGTTTTAGCGACGGAATCAACAATCTCAATTTTTCCAAAAAATAATGTACAATTCATAATCAACGATCTCAATATATCAATATATCGAGGCAACAAAAAAAGGCACAATTAACCAAGAAAAAATTTGAAAACATAATAAACAAGAACATAAATATTTTTATTATAATAAACTATGGTTCACAAATGGGGTACGAAAGCTTTTCACAAGCGCTCCGTTCAAAGATTACAACTTGAAAATCCCACCACCCAAGGTGTTCGAACACTACAAAGTCCCCGAGTTCGAGGCCATGCTGGCGCACGAAGACGTTCCAACCCTCTGCGAATTCCTTTTTTTGGGATCGGCCGGGCTTCAGCTTGATTTCAACCTGCCATGCCCCCTTGCGGCTATATAATCTTGCACTATCATGAATTGTTGTAAATTGATTGGTAAATGCTTCCGGTATGTCCTACCAAACACAAAATACAAAAAATAGGTTAGTTTTGGTTAAGAAAAACAAAAGATCAAACTTTTAACACACGAAAATACAGAGAAAGAGAAAGAGGGATAGCCTACAAGTTCATGCTCAAATCCCGGCATCATGACTTTGAAAAAGTGTTTGCCTACCAGGTGCAAGTTGCCAATATAATCGTAGGCGTAGGTGGTCTCCGATCCAGAAGCCATCGAGATCGTCGTTGAGGTGAGGACGGTGGTGTCGGCGGGGAGATGTGGGTGACCGGAGATGTGAGTCGCCGTAGATGGGGTAGCGGCTTTAGGTTAGATGTTCGAGAGAGGGGACGCCGTCCGCTACAATAATAAATACCCCGATCTGATTAAATATTTATAGCAGGAGAGAGTTGACGCCATACAGATACCAGGGGACAGTTCTCGGGGCTCACGCCCGAGACTTTATAGGCGACCGAGGGGACAGGCCCTGACATGTGTCAGCCTAGAGATCGTCCGCCATACAGTATGGCGGACGCCTTTTTCCTGACACATGTCAGGAACAGAAAGGCGTCCGCGAGACAGTCTCGCGGACATGGGAGGAGGGCAAAAAGGTAAACTCCCGTCCGCGAGACAGTATGGCGGACGGGGATCAGTTTTGGAAAAAGGCGCGATCTGGACCGTCCATCTTTCAGGATGGACGGTCAGATCGCGCTAGCAACTTAACTCCATTTGCTAGCGCTATCAATGGATCAGCTCCCATATATATATATATATATATATATATATATATATATATATATATATATATATATATATA